>DWPG01000253.1:0-10347 GCA_018251495.1 Autochton cellus | reverse complement strand
AAAAATAAAATGTTACCTTGAGCATTCATATTGTAACTACAACGTTGTTTAAAATTACTGCGTTCGGGTGTGAGAATATGCACATATTGAAGTTACAACCTCTGTCAGGGGAAGCAATGCTTCCGTAATCGACAGATGGGATGTCTGAACCATTTAGAGTCGGTTACAGTTGCCAACGGTGCTGATGGGCACTGAACTGGTGGTTGCAAGTCGCATTCATTACTTGAAAATTTATTTACGAGTCAAAGAATATTTAAGATCCATCAATGTAACATTGTTGTTACGTATCAGATGCCCGGTAGATATTAACGATTCCTTGCTCCATTTTAAGTTTTATTATCATTAAAAATTTTCTGTATATATATTTTAAGATGTTTTAAGTTTTAATAGTATGTAATGTGTAAAATTAAATTAACAATTACTATAAAGTATTTTAAGTCTTAATACAATATTATTTTCTGACAATTTAATAATAAGCTAGCTCTTATCCGCGACTCCGTACGCGTAGGCTATAATACAAACTCCTACTAAACCGCCTTAGGGCTAGAAAATAAAAAAAAATATTTATTTTTTCTACGACATAAGATGAAACTATTTCTAAACATCTGTCTCTGGTAGTTTAGGTTCAGTTAATATTTAACTCATTTAAAAACTTTGTTCCATTTAAGATAGTAAGCGTAGAGTTTAAATGTTTAGGTGACGTTAGTACTGCACGCTTACAAATTCTACGCAAATTTTCCACATTCCCAATTAATCTCGGGACGGGTTTTCACATTGAAGGGACCAATGTCACCTGTTGCGAACTTGTTGCTAAATGTCAGAACTTAGAAAAGGCCATTTTTTGGTTTTATTTACGGGGTATTTTTTTATATTTCAGTTTAAAAAAAAATATTGCATAATATACCAAATTAATTACGAAATACGATAAAATGTACAGACTACTGATAAAACAGAGGAGTATCGCCCATTTGCTAAAATTAAGATTTTGTCTTTACTATTAGAAATATAGAAATAGAATACCGATATAGAAATAACCGAATTAATAACCTAAGCGGGTAAGTCATGCGGAAGTTTAACATTCGCATTCACCACCTCGTCGCCCAACTTGCACCGTCATTCATGAAGCGGTAGTTACTATGCATATTACATCCAGTATGATAATACAGAATTTCACGTGGTACTTTCACGATAGGTTTTACTCGAATATTGTTCACAAACAGACGTAGTATCTATCATTAGTGTATTGTTACGTGATTGTGTTTTTATGTCTCCTCTCGTACAAATATCATAGGTCAAGAAGATGTCGATAAATTACAGTCATGAACATTACTTTATAATGGTGTGAGCGTCAATCTTTTGCGTTTCACAGGTACAATTGTATAGCCTAGGCATGTGCCAGTGTATCTATATATACTTGCTCGTTTTGTATCATGTATTCACACTATAACATACGACAATGTTAGTTTAGATCGTGTATCATATTCTTAGATCATCTACCAACTGCGTCAATTTTTTAATTAAAACAATTTTGCAAGTCAACTGCCAAATTGTCAGTGTGTCAAGTTGCAGTTCAAGGTGTTCATTAACAAATACGATTCGTTAACATATTCTTACATATCGTTAACCGCACGTAATTATGGTTTAAGAAAACCCCTTGTATGGAGTACGACATTTACATTTTTGAGAATATGAAGACATAATTGAAGCAATTATTACAACAAGGACTAATTTGACACGACATCTCACATTTTTTACTCGTCAGTCGTACAACGAGACGTATTGTTATGGTAAACAGGCATTTATCATCGCAGAATTCTCTTCAGAAGTTCATGAATCAGACAAAATGGTACGTGGTACGATATATATTAAATTACTAACTGAGCAACCGAGCTTCGCTCGAATAATAATGTCAGATAACAATGTAAACCAGCGTCATCTGTTTTTGAACAGCGTACATTGCATAGATTTATAAAAAATAAAATATATAGCGCTTTTTTAGTCTATAACAAATGGCACTATATAAAATATAAATTTATTTTTTCATGTGAAAACGGATTATCAAGGTGATGACACTTAGATCAATTTGAATAGTAAAGTATAAATACAAAAATTCTTCAAAATCGTTAGTCGTCTCGGAAAAACCAATTACATACAAATATACAAGAATTGCTCGTTTAAAATATATGATCACGAGAGAATGGCAATATAGCGAATGAAAACGTTAAGCGACACCAACATGAACGTTTTTGTTGACAAAAACTATACGCCACCAGCAGACAGATAAGCATGTTGATAATATTGTTGTAATATCAGATTAACAAAGGTGTCAGACAGGTAAAATAATATAGCATAAATGACATCAGCATAGGTAATGTTACGAGTGGGGGCGAGTAACCTACTCTATAGTTCCTGATTATTTCTCCCGCCTGTGAACGATATCTATATTTAGAATACCTAATAGAATTAGGTGTGGTAAATGTCAAATACGTATTTAAACATATTTTTTTTATCATCGAAATAATCAACAAATACGATTAGATTTAGAGAATTACAATAATGATTGTAAAATCGACTCCATGTACAGACGGTACAGATATTTATAAGCAATAGCTACAAAAATCAACCGAAATCCTAAAGAGACAAATACGTTAATATTTAAATTGTACATATTCGGATAAGGCTTGAACCCTTTTTATTCCGAGAGACACTCGATTGATGTTGTTGATGATGATAATGATAACAATATATTAAAATAAAAAGGATAACTTAAATATTAAGTAGGTAACACTGTATGTCCCTCATATTATTTTTTACACTACCTGAGGGAGAGTAGTCACCAATGCCTATGATCTTATGCAACACCAAAGGAATCGGAAACGAATCGCTGGTTTTAAACGAGAGTTCTTTTTTCACCTTTTTTGGAGAGGCCCTTGTCATAGCGGAATACGGTTTCACGTCATTCGGAAATACCTTAGGAGGAAGTTCATTTAAACCGAACCGTGGAGGACCGCCACGAGTCCAGTCCATATTATTACTCAACCGCTATTCCTGGCTATACGACACTTGCAGCGACCGAGCAAACCAGCTTACAGTTGTCATCATAATTTATGTTGAATAACACCGATTTACGTACAGCTACGTCTCTTCCTATAATTGTGTTCGAGTCCATTTGCAAGGATGATGTAATTGCAATACCAGAGAGGCCAGTATTTATTCGCTTTATTAACGAGAGCGCTTGACGACCAACCGTGACCGTCGATTTTAAGTTTGACATTGTTTATTTGGTCAAGTTCAAGTTGATATGAACACGCGTGGTAATTTCGAGCGTTGTAATAACACTTGTTATAACATTATTATTACAGTCAGTAGGTATTGCCAACTATTTCAAAACTTTCCCCCTAAAATATCTTATTTTCGGTTTCTAATTTGATGACGATAAAAAAAAGGTTGCCAGGTCGCCTACACTACAGAATCTGCTCTACAAAATCTGCCTATTTGACGGCGGAAAAAAAGGTCATCCAGTGTCCAATACCTGCCTGAAAGAATAAATCTTTGCAATGGCAAAAAAATGGTCGCATAGGTCTATATTTTACTACATTTTTAGTCTAGGTGTAGTTTACTCCAACCTCCTCCGCGGCGAAGATACATAACGGGGTATGCTCCAGGCCTTCGTAGTTATGAAGAGAGACCAATGCACAACAGTGAAGATAAAAAAGGGTTGCAGCCACGTAATTGTAATACCTTGTTTGTAAACTTAGTACGTTACTACTTACTATACTTACCCTTGATTGTTTTACCAGATAGATGATGATCATGCGTTAGGGACGAAGAGGTCAATAACCAGTTGCCTAAAAATCTGTGAAAACCTTGACTAAATTAATTAATTACATGATTAGCATGTGACGATTAATCATGCGTCGTACTATATCCTACTTTCTTGCCCGTTGGATAGACTAATTAGTCAATTAAGGACAATTGCGCGGTTCGTTTTCAACTCGGCCGGTGGCTGGCCGTCAATTGGTGCAATGGGCAATGTTGCAGGCCAGATGCAATTCTCTACGCCAATTACGTTGTTAAGTGAATTTGACTTTATTAGAAGACTTTACCCAGTTAATGAGTGAGTAGGAAGCAATGAAAAATGAATTCAGTCAGATGAATAGTTAAATTAAATTTAAACAGGGTTATACCTAACTTTAAAATTTACAACTCATAGAATCTATGGGTCACAAAAGTCGCGTTACCTTACTAAGGGAATTTATATGTACATATGTTTTTTATAAAAATTATAAAAGTAGGAAGAAAAAGTAAAAAGTATGAAATTCACCCGAGGATAAGAGGCCATTGCAACCCTTTGAACAACTGTAAAATGAAACACACATTGGATTGAAGTCGTATTCTTATCGAAGATACGACGTGTTGCACTGGGGTATCTGAGGACAACTTCGTATAGCTAGTAACTTTATAGGTAAGCGTCACTCCCTCAAAACGTATGTTATTCTATACTCTTTTATTTGTAATATTTATGAAACCAATAACACCGCAGTTACAGGTTCGTTATCATTAAGTTTGTTCGAGATGTTTTGGTTACAAGATTAATCACTGTGATCCAGTAACAGTGAACGAAAATAATTGGTTTGACCGAGTTGGCGGCTTCGCGACTACCGCGATCCTAACTAATGCTGGACACAGTTGTAACACATAAATAAATCCACAATTGTAAATAGGTGAATCACCCATAGTATATTTCAAGATACGACTTATCAAACACCGATCGAAATTTAATAAAGGAATGAAACAGGTATGTACATAAGAGAATTCAAGAGAATCGAATGAGTCACTCACATGTGCAGACAATGCTGTTCCAACCATAATAATAATAAAGCATTGTCGTGTAAACAGATAAACGATAATTTGTATACCCAGGCAAATGATAATAAGATCCGAACGCCATATATGTGCTGTTCTCTACTAAAAATGGTGATTCGTGCATTAAATGGAGTCCGAAAGACCGCTGCGCCATAGTTGTAACCGATATGTGGAGCCTGTTTCACTTGAGCGATTGTTTATTACGTATTCGTTACCGCAAAATTTATTATGTATTGTTTTGTATGAAAGACGGGTACTGGTAATGAAATACGTTAAATTATTGCGACAAAGTTGCCGCTATTAAATTTCATGTTTTAATTAACAAATGATGGACTTGTTTTTTTCATCGATCCACTTGAATTTAATTGATTATCTTCCCATATGATCGTAAGGACTGTATCCATGTGGCATCTGCTATCGTTTTGCAGCGCATTGCTATCAACTTGGAACCAAAATAGTGGCTTATCTTCGAAAGAATGAGATACATGTAGATAAAGCTAAAACGTTGCCTACGTTAAAATTCTAGTTTTCTCCAAGGACGGTGAAATGAGAAACTATAAGGGGAAAAAGGTCAATGTGTACTAAAGAGAAAAACCTTTGATCCCTTAATATTTGACTAAACATTCTGACATTACGGCTACAAATCATTTCTTTTAACTTATCTTCGAATACCTCGCTTTATCTACCTATGTAGTTAATAGCAATTCAAATCATACCAGTTTATTGATTCGTAAGGCGACACTAATAAATGACTCAATTGAGCCATCAAACTGGGTTGATAGCGCTTTAAATCACCGAAGGATAACAGTAATCGGCGGATCATTTGAATAATTCAAAAGATAATCGCCGCCCTAAGGGCCTGGCACCGTGTACGGCTGGACACCGGGCCAAGCGCGGACAATGACGGCTGGTAATGAGTGGGCACACACTGCATCGCGCATGCTAATTGCAACCGGCTTAAATAATATAGCTACATCTAACTTTCGTCTTACAGGTATAGATAGGTCTTTATATATTTTGAAAAAGAACGGAACGGAGGATAACGGAGAGATACACGAATCTTAGACCTGAGAAATAGAATAACTTCTGTGGACGACTTCAGGTCGATCTCCAATCTTATTTGGGGTTAATTAGACATGTCTATGACGGGCAGTGTACATTTATAGTATGGGCTAAAAACTCGTTATAACATTTTAATTTAAAAAAAATTACAATTATGGATCGCAAAAGGTACCATAATTTGAAAATTCCCATTAGAATAAGCATAAAAAGATAATAAAAATGGTCATACAACAATGCTTACACTAAATCTAATTGCCAAATAAAATATTAGTAGGTACTTAACAAGTTCATAATTGCAAAGTTTTCCAGATTTATTTAATATACATTTTCTTTAATCAAAATCGTAATAAGTCTAATAAATCAAGAATTGATCGAAGGATAACAGTAATTGATCGTTAGGAATATGTCGCGGACCGTTAACAATGACGGCTATAGAGCCGCGCCTTGCATGCTAATTGCAAATTGTCACGTTAATAGTGTGTTAATTACAAAAGAGTGATCTATGCGACAATTATAAATTCATAAAGTAAGAGCAGTCAATGGGAGATTAAACTTTGATACTTCATAGATGATACGTATGAAGTACCTAATCATTCCATCGCGAACCTATTATTCATTCGCTAAGGGATATGGATCTCCTTTCAGAATTAGAGAGTTCTACACCATTGACAAAGATACATAAGCCTACTTATCCAAGCCGTTCCAACTTACTCCTCAGTAGGATTCTTAAATTTATCTGTTCTTGATCACAGATCTTCAGGATCAAGAGTAGACACTTACATTCCAAAGAAGAGGAGCATTAGCGTCATAAACATATTCTAAATTCACAAATATTGAACCTACTATTTTTGTTTCGGAAAAAGGGAAACTAAAATCGAGCCAAATATATCGGAGCCATAATAACTAAAGAAGAGCATCACTGACGTCATAAAAATATTCTGAATTCAGAAATATTGAAAGACCAACTAAAGACTATTTTTGTTCTGGAAAAAGTAAAACTTGAATCGAGTCAAATATATCGAAGCGATATTAAATAAGGATGAAATACCATTTATAAAACTGAAGAGTATACTGTAGCGAAAGACGATAATATAACTACTTGTGATGAAATTTCTCGAACTATTGATTAAGTACGAAGTTGTTTATCGTAGCGAGCCCGTAAGTAGAAAACCGGATTATTCTCAAGTTGATTTGTTATCGCAACATTCTCCAGAAGTTTTGCTGTTTTTTTTTATTATGGAAACTTACGAGCATTGATAAGGATAATGGTCTTAATTTAAACTCAGTGTATGATTGATTTGAAATTGACCTATGACATTTGACCCAAAAAATATAGTTAAAGCGATAAGACAATATTAACACACTTTGAAACAGTTTTAAATAAAACTCAAGTGCAATTAAACCAATTGTGTTAGTATGTATTACGATATAATGTTCTACATTTACGGTTTATACGCTTAGCCCCATATTCTAAGGAAGGTAAACGGAAGCAGTTGAGCAAGCGGTTTGGTTAAGCGAACACTGACCGACTAAGTAGCTCTCGTTATTGACTGCGAACCGTGCAGCATGATGATGCAATAAAGAAGAGTCTAAGATTATTTTCAGTAACAGTGCCGTGTATTTTATTGCCGTAAAACAAAAATAATCTGACATTTAGTTCAAGTGGTCGCTAAAAATTAATATAAGGGAAAACGTGATAGAACGTAATTGATATCAATGAATGAATGTTCATATTGCAACATTCAAAGACATCCTGATCAGGCGCTAAATTGCAACAATCACGAACTAAGGTGGAACGCGTGAATAAATTTAGGCTCCTGTACGCCTATATCACGTAATAGGTACATTATTGGGGAGATAAATGAGGCAAAGGCAGTTCGACGCGATCCGGTCACGAAGTGTGGCGCACACTGTAACAGTTGTCTTTTGTTTCTCACGCCTGCAGAAATACCGCCCAGATTGTTATCTGAGGCAATGATAAATGTAACCAGCAGTAAGAAGCTTAAGCAACGAGCGAAAACCTTCAGCCGCTGCATAAAATTTACAGTTAACACGGAATGTCTCAAATCGTAACCAGGTATACTTGTTGCTATCTGCAACTATATCATCTACAACTGTTCGCAAATAATTGAGAAATGTTATCGATGTTGTCGATACTTTCTTATTTCTAGTTAACGCTGATAGTACCTACTAACAATTTAGGTTATCTTTTTTCGACTAATTGAATGATAAATAATCATAATGATAAGGTAAAAACATACACTCATATACTTAATGACTGAACACGTACTTTCACGAACACGTAGCATTCGACAAAGACAAAGAACAATACGATACGATACGAGGAAACACAAAGCGACGAAAAAGAAAATAGAGAATAGTCCCTAACGCTTGGAAACGCCGCATTTTTCAGGTGAGAGGGGCTTAAGCAAATCCCCAGTAGAGCTGAAGTGATGTTGCAAGTACGTGAGCACGGTGACTCAGGTGCTCTTGCAACATACAGGATGGGATATGTACGTAAATAGACGAGGCGAGGGCCCACCATCTGTGTACATACGACGGATAAAAGTGACAAGCATGACGACAACATGCTCATACCTGTTTGGCGTGTCAACTTTACAAAATCGCCACTTGTTGCTATAAAAAACGAGTGCCTCGGCACGACTGTCGCAAAACAGGAAAGTGATAGAGTTGCGCTATGTGCTGATTACAAAGTGTATCGAAGCAATCTAGTTTTAAAACCCGTGTCTGATTGTCCATTTGTTTATTGTAAACGTCTTGAATGTCTTGGAGACGTCGCAGACGGAGTTGATTACAATAAAATGATGAACAATTTCTTCATCACATGATCTGTGGTCATTGGATGATGTAATGACAATTGAAAAAGTCTCGCTGGTAAATGCAACCGAAGAATAAGTCGCATCGATAAGTAGGGCAAAGAAAGGGTATCAATCATAAAAGTATTTGTTACAAGGTTAACTGATTCACTCTTCTGAATAAAATAGTTAACTTCGTGGAAAATATTGTAAAACAAATATCACTGTGGAATTTCCAAACAGTACATCGCCTTGAACTTGCGAATGTTCAAAGCGACAATGACGTAAGGTATAGTCAACAGAGCAATTCACATTGTCGCACCTGTAGCCCGCCTGCGCCTCTAGTTTAATGTTTTGTTTAAATGATGGATATGCAGTCCACCTGACACTTCATGGTCGATGCCACAATTGGATATCCTTACTATGAAACCGAATCCTGATAGGGTAGAAGTCTGATTCAAAATCCGTCACTGATGCGTCATCTTTGATAGCCCTGATGCCTCATTTGGACCGTAACAGGGCGTAAGGGCGGCCTTCAAACCATAATATATAATTAAGTATCCCTTGAGACTATTCGGCTATTCAATTATATTCATAGAATATTTCATAGTAATGGTACCAACAGTAAATATAGGTACATAGATCTATTTGTCATTGTCATACAAATCACAATAACAACTCTGTAAATCCAAGAATCACGAACCTATTACTTGAGTCCGCAGTACATCGTTCACGAGCGTATTGCAAACAGATTAGATAAGAGAATATAAGAACATAAGATAAAAGGTATTATAGCGAAAACATAGTTTTACTGTGTTTAACATCCTTGGCAATATGCAAATTAGACCATTGAAAATAATGTTCTTAACTTGCTGAAAAACCTACGTGTCTATCAAAAATTTGCATTTTTTCGTTATAAGCTATGACAATTGTAGTCGTTTTTGAAATATGCTAAGATGTAGTTTTTGTACAGAGACGTAGGATATAACTCCATGGTGAATTATTGTGACTAAGATCGTGTCGTAAGGGGTTTTACGACATTCTTTATTTAGCAAGTCATTTCCTATAACACTGACTAAAGTAATACGAGTCGTATGGCGTCTACCCACAATTGATCGTAAACAGTCTGCGTTGATATTAAACCATATTTCTCATTGTTTGTTTTATGCACAGCATTCGTAAGCTCTACATGTTACCCCACGATGGCTTTTTGTAGCGATAAACGCAGTTGCAATTGCTCGGCGTCATTCTCGTACAAATATAAAATACCTGAACTTATGTCAGTGAGGTGGGACCCTAGGCCTAGATATAGCATCATGCTAAATAATAGGTACCCAGGTAATATTAAACTAATAATTTATAAAATTAATTGTACATATAATTCAAATAGACTGCAATAACTGCAATGCTGTACTACTAGTGGTATGTGGTCAATACTGTCCATGAGTCTACTTTAAATAGAAAGTGAAAGTTAAGTCTATTACTTGCTAATTCTTAAAAGAAGAATAAGAGGTCTGCTTTATCTTTTACCTTTCGAACCACAATTTAACTGCGCAATATTGCTGAAATATACCTACCAGAAATACGGGTTCTGTCTTTTAAA
>DWPG01000252.1:0-10373 GCA_018251495.1 Autochton cellus | reverse complement strand
TAATTTATTTCAATTATTTTTTACTTTTAAGTGGCATGGAAGTCGGTTTTTGTTTTTTGTTAAAAATATTTTTATTACTTCTTATTTTAGTCATGTAGTCCTAAGCTGTAAACTTAATAAAATAATCATTCTCATTGCGGTCATTGCACTAAATATTCAGTTTTAAAAATCTTAGAACTTGAATCTGATATCATTATGAGTATCTCCAAAAGTATCCTTCACCAAACTTGGCTTTCTCTTTACAACTATTTTTGGATATACATTTATTGTGACAACCACGATACATTATTTGATCACCGACTTCATAACAAAAACAAATGATATTACAGCTGAAAGAGTAATAAACAGATGTCGTGAATGTACGCTAATGGGGTTACTTTGAGAATTGGGTTACGAGCATCCAAACCACTGTTATCTACTAAAATCTCACGAGAGAGGTTTATGGGCGAGAGCTACGCAAACTCATATTCATATCATTGTGGCATCGTAAGATTTATGGATGGATACTTAAAGTGGTTTTGTGATCGTCGTATTCTTTACGAGGGATTTAATGGTTTATTATATTATGGCATGAACGATAGTTTCACGGAATTCAATAAACAAGTAGTTCGCCAAGTGATCGAAATTTGACCATGAACTATACGTTTTTTTTTTATTGATAATACTAAAGTTCGACAATGGCTAGCAAACAAAAAGAAGTAAATCCATTGACAAACAGAAATGGTACTGAATTGTCTGAATAAATTTCTTTTTCGACATGAGTTTCCATAGGGATACACATAAAGATGGGTGCACAAATCAGACCCATAATTAAAACCGAAAATCGACTTTTAGATAGGTATCTGGCTGGCTGGGACTGAACCAATAACGCTCTGCAGATTCTGAAAATATGTTTAAAAAAGAATTTTATTGCGCTGCAAGCGCGGTTGTACATATATAAGTAAGTATTGACTTGGCACATTTTTTTAAAAGCATCTTTTACATAACGTTAGGTATGTTTTTTCAATGTTAGGGCAGGTTAATTGAAATTATCACATTTAAATAATGTGCCATAATCTATCACGCACATATCTGCGAAAGAAACATCAAAAGGCGAAGTTTCAGCACCACAAACGTATCCTCTCTTTGGTTTCCTATTTTCATCAAGGCCTATGCAATTATCTTCTATCCTTACACGGATACGAGATCCGCCCGCAAGCTGATAAAATTGAAATCTCCCGACGCCCCACAATTGTGCGGTAATCTAGGATATGCGGAGGGTCCGGATCGCCTCCGGTCCGACAAATAGCTGGATTATGCTAAACGCACCCACTGCGTGTATATCTGATGGTACTTGCATGATGATGTTCCGTGTTCTGTCAAGAAACGCTCATAACCGTTTTAAGTTCTTTCTGCGATAAATGTAATTTATTGTCGTCATTTCTTTCTGGATTCTTTTCTTTATGGTTCGTTTATAGAGGAAAGGTATAAAAATTGAATTATTACTGGCATAATCAGCACATTATAGTTTAACTGAACTTACGGGTCTCAATCAAATGTAGGTTTTTTGGAGAGATCCTTGAAATAGAATCTTAACTCTTAATTAATGAACAGAATGAGGTAAGACTTGGGTTTAATTATATACCTATGTATTTCGGATGAGGTAAACTATGGTAAAAGTTGCATGCACCCGAATAAGTGAACATATCAATTAGAATCCATCCCGTCTAGCCCATTCGTCTAGGTTATAAAAATTATTACCTAATTTAGGCAATTATTCCCTCCACGTCACAACAAAACGCAAATATCCGTCTGTCCATCCTATTTGCCCAGACCAAGACCGAATAATCGAAAAAGGTGGGACGTTTTTATTCCTTTTTATGGACAAACACATAAATTATATTTATCAGTGTAGACAAGGGGCCGCTTTTCATATTAAATTATTGTTTGCACGAGGAAAACAAACATCTTCGTAATAATAAATTATTATTAGATTCTCATGCTTCAGTGAATGTGAAATTAAAACGGTTACCAAATTCAACAGGAACGCTCATGGTTTAAATATAGATTTTGTAAAGGGTGACATCAAATACATATACATTTACATACCTACCTAGCTATCTGGGCCTAATATTTCAGCTGCCGTCGAATATTTTAGGGGTCGTTAATTTACTGGACGAAACTAGCCTACGGGGACATTTGGCTCTATGTATGTACGACATATTCTCTTTATGGAACTAATTCCGAACCATCTGCTGATAGTAATTTCGAATGTTTGTGTACTTTAATAAATCATGTTGATGTGTAGGTACATGCAAATCTTTTAAACCTTTAACCTGTTTCAATGAAATTTTGTGTTTGTATGATTGGTTCCAGCGACTTCTGGATACAATACGTATATTGTTTATGGCATCCGAGTGGCCGTTCACCATGAACATTGACAACTCTAAGTGGTTCTTAATTGAGGACGTTTTTATGTTATTTACTCGTAACTCATCACTCCATGTGCCATGTAGCATATGCACATTTGAACCATTCAAGGAATCGCCGTGGAAATAGTCTGTTATTTGAGCACATATAATGTTAATTATTATGCTATTATATACTGGGTCAGTGTTTCTTAAAGTGTGGGCCACTTTGAGAAACACTGACCTTAACCTATTTCAGAAACACTTTATTTTTTGCCTATTTCAACTATAGATAGAGAAAAAGATTTTCCTTTTTTTTTCGTCGATCTATTTTCAAAGAACGGTAAAAGGGGGCGCTAGAAAATACAGTATTCTACAATTGGGCTATAGGCAAAAGAGGTTTGAAAAACTCTGTTCCAGATTATTTTGTTTATACCTACCTACTTACAGACACTAAAGTCTCCGGGGAGCTGTTAAACTAAACTGAAGCCAGTTTTTTTCAATTCGGATTACTTCCATCAGTTTAATTCCAGTATGCCAAAAAAGTTTACCTATAAAGAAGTTGATTTACGATGTTACCACGTTCCCTACATTTCGGGAGTCACGTATGTTGTTTTAATCAACCCAGGTTTGACAGCTGAACCCTTCGCCCTTTCTTCGGTATTTTTATACACGTGAAACTTACTTCATACGAATTACTTTATACTCGTACCATATTATTTTCTCCGTGATTCTACACATTGTATTGTTAGTTGTGTTTCAAAAATTTACTTAGGTACTATTTATGTCTGCTATTATAGTCACTATAATGCTATAGAATTTTAATTTTTAATGTGTGTCAGTGTAGTTTTGTAAAATATAAATAAATGTTACTAATATTTTTTCTTTATTTTTCTTTCTTTATCTTTTCTTGTTTCTTTTGTATACAGATTTGTAGACAGTAATTTAAAAGTCAGAAACTTTTTTAAATATAAAATTGAGGTAGCAAACACAGCACTGCTTAACACAGTTGTTATTAGGCAGAAATAGGTGTGGCGGTGGTGCCGCTGGGGTCGAACCACATAGAGTTCTACCACCTTGAAAAAGAAAAACTACGTACGCACTAATTCTATAAATTAAAGAAAGAGTATTATTACAACTTCATGTACATCCGCAATAACCGTTTACATTTAGAAGTACCAGGGAAACAGAAATCAAATGTGACAAGAAACAAACACGTAGGCGACAACTCTATTCAAAGCGATTGATATACGAACAAATAACCAAGTTCCATTGTACGATGAACGTGTCTCACTGTTAGCGATACATAAATAAATAGAAAACAAGGCATAGCTATTAGATATCATATGTAAGGAAATAAAATTGACTGAGTGTGGTTAAAATGATTACCAACTTTGAATATTCAATGAATTTGAACAGGAAAATCGCCATTTATGGACATCTTGAATAAACTTCAAATAGGATTGATAGGATTGGTGTCATCTCTAGAGTCGGTCTAATATGTTGTTAAAACCAAGAACTAAGTTGGAAAGGCTCATGTGTTAAACAAAACCACACTCTACAAACCTAAACATATCAGCATTTTACCCTGCTGTTATAAGGCAGAAATACGAGTATAACGCTTTAGCATTTAACACGTCTATTATAAGGTAGCGGTGGTCCGCAACACCTATTTCTACCTTATACTTATCGGAGGCACCAACCTCTGGAAACAAATCACAAAACTTTCTACTGCTTTTAAGAATACTTTAAAGACATTACTCCTTCCTATGTCGTAGGAGACGACTAAGGGATTAAATCAAGCAGATGGGCAGCAATATCTTCTTGTGTAACATCAACACCTACTGAGGTCACCTACACGTCAAGTGCGATGACAATTTGCAAAATCCACATTACGGGAGGCCTGTGTCCAGCAGTTTAGCTCAAAGGGGTGATGAATGTTTTAGATATCAAGAACTATAGATACGAGTAAATATGTATTCAACTTGACAAATATTTACTCGTTTAACTCGTTTAGTAGTCAGTGACGCAAGTGCCAATACAAACGAAAGATCTGTGATTGTCAGGAAACAGCGAGCCATAACGCAAACAAAGAGAATTGTTGCATCAATATCTATGAAAAATTCGGTTTTCTATTCTCGTGGCGCGACTCTTGTTCAGCTATGTTTGTTTGGTAAGTTAGTATCGTTATTTTGTTTGTATGTTCAGTGTTTGTTGTTTGAATTTATAACGTATACACGTGCTCGTAGCGCCGTGGCAGTTAATTGCAAAGCCTTCGCTATATTAAGCTACATCAAGTTTCATTCACGTTTAAGTGATTTGTATGGATTTTGTAGGTAGTAGATTTCGATATAATTTCCTAAAACTTGTCGAAGAACTATTAATTAAAATCATCCATCCTATCATCAAATCGACTGGATCCTATCAAATTAACTGGATTGGATCTGTGTTGTGGAAGGTAAATTTGATATGCCTTTAGTTACAATAAATTTGAACACATTTACGTCTAATATCATACAGAAGTCAAAAATAAATCAAAAATGTTTAACTGAATCCACAACTAGAAGTATTTTCAATTCCACCCAAAGGCCGTGTGGGAACAGCGATAGAACTCTACGATATAGAAACACAAGTGCCGTTTGGTGTGTGATTCGGCGAACATGTCTGCGATAGTTATCGGCAATTGAAACTACAAGGAATGGTCTCCACAGTACTCTAAACTGTAGTTCACTGTCTTATAACCTTATTGATTTCTTCAGGCCTATGGTTTTCAGCGGTTGACAATTTTTTCAACGTGAGCTACATAGTAGCTCCCTGAGATAATGACGGGCTGCATTCGGCAAAAAAAAATACGACGTAAAACATACAATATTTTAACAGATACGGCTCGTGTCTGTGATGTTTAGAAAGGTTTAAATGAGTAGTAAACATTGTATAGAATAATACTACTTTGTCTGCCACGACATGCATCTGCAACGTTCAATGTCTGTGGATATAAACAAAATTTCAACTGTAAATAAATCAAATCTAAAATTGTATAAGGGTCTCTCCATACTTATTGACTTACATGGGATTGAGTCAGACGTCATATGTGCATCACATCATCGTCATTGGTGCTGAGTTGATTCTAAAAACAACTAACTCAAGGGCCATAAACCATTTGCTTCAAGCGTCGCTTGAAGCAAGCGTCAGCGTTTGGAGCTTTAAAACTGTATGTGTCCGATCTTATTATGTCACAAAATTACGCTCCACATTGTAGCCTTATTTGCTGTAGTAGTTGCTTAAAATTTGAAATACGCTAGAAGCGCGTAGACTACATTTACAAACGTTTCATGACTTTCGGGTAAGTCTTTCACTTCTCATGTTCAAAGCAAGCATTTTCCGTCCGGATCAAACCGGTACCGCGTCGGTATATATGGGGAGACTCTAACATAAACTCACATAACGTACTAAGCGTACACCTGTACCTACATATATGCGACAGTAAACGGTGCATGTAGGTCACAGTGTCAAGAGCTGCATCTGCTCTGTTTACGTATTGAAGAGCAGAGACATTGGGGATTGGATATGAAAATGAGTATTGATTTTTAATATTTTTGCAATGTTTTCTATTCCACTTAAAATAGTTTTTATGAATTTCAAGTCTTGTTTTGGTCTGAAGGGCCGTAAGATATACTTAACCGAGGTATTTTAACTTAGTAGTAGTAGACGACAGTGGCCACTTACCGTCAGGTGGGCTGCATGCTTGTTTGCTACTTTTACACTATAAAAATAGTAAGTATTTGAGCAATGCAGTCCACTTGAGTAAGTGGGTATTGCCGTCTAAAAATGTTTGTAAGAAATTATGGATCTAAAATGCAATTATAAATTGCTTTAAAATCCTACTTAAGATTGGTCGTTAATGCGATGCTACAACTAAGGATTAGGTTGGAACGCCTCGTGTAACTGACGCTTATGCTCTAAGCTAATGTCGGCGACGTCCACATTTGGTCTATTTAGAAAAACACAATCGTCTATCAGTCCCTAAATACCAAATTTTCCCTCCCCCCTATTTTCTCTTTACATTTCACCGGGGGGCGGTGAACGTTGCAGGTTTTCAGCGTCCACAAGTAACTTTCTTTCATTTCCGTAGAATAACTATATCCGTGTTATATCCATAATTATTTTATACCCATCGGAATCAAAGTTTTTTACTTCATATGAGCATATGACGACAATCTATAAATTACCTAGATAAATATTGATCGTCGGTATTTTAAAACGCCCAAGGACGTAAGTGATGAAAGGAGAGTTTGTTTTGCTAATAATAAACGGACCCCTACGATAATATAAGCCTAAGCTGGACCCTGAGCGCCTCAGGGAGACTTCTAACGCACACGAATATCTATACTTACATACCCAAACGGCTATGACTTTGCAGTGAAATCAATCGTCGTATCTATTAGGTGACGTCGTATGTTTAGGCCTTAGGTGATATTTTTATCTGGTATGTATATTTGTTAAACAAGTTAATATTTTATAAATATTGTCAGTAATAAAAATTGATAATAAACATGCAGTTCCACCTGGACTGACATGGTGAGTGTTTATTGCCGCCCATAGACTTCTATAATTAATCAACCGAAAGTTAAAAGTCCTGCCAAGTCGGCTAGATGCGTTGCTACCCTGTAGGATTAAGTTGGAGTACTTCGTATGAGTGTATCTTTTTCAACAGTCTTTTGCTGCCACTTTGATCTATTTGCTGTCAATCTGGGTAAATTTGGAATTCAGGTAATTTTTAGAGCTTATGGGTAGTTTCAAAACATCGAGACTACCCGTGCCCACATTTTTGGTAATGGTGAGATTCGTTCCCAACCGTGGGACATAACACAACAACCAATGCCATTAAATTTAACGTTGCATAAACAGTCAAACTCCTCATAACTGTTAATGAAATTTCTTCGTTACCCGTAACTAGTTTGCAATTTGAAAGCAGTTAAACACCAGCGCAATTAAACTTGTTCACACTCGGACTTCGGGGAACTAATATTGGATAACTGAGATTGGTTCTCACTCCAATTCCTTCGCGTCAATCTGGACACTGACGAAATCCTTATTTCCGCTACAAAATTTCCAATAGTACTTTGATAGTTGAGAGAAGTTGAGGTATTTGTTCGACGCTTTTATGTTTTATTGTTGTTGTACAAAAATCCAAAAAAAAATACCAATGATTTTAAAAGTTAAGTTATGCCCGCCGAAACATTTGACACAAACGTTCTTCATAGGTACAAGACGTACAAGAAAAAACAGCGCCATCTAGTTAGTCAAGGCGACAACGCACGTACTCACACGTCCGCTCACGGGTCTCGCGTCGAACGATTGAGTCGCGTCACGTCGCACGTTGACGCTGAAATTGATATTTTAGGGCCAATGCGCTGGGGCCATTCGTAGTATTCTTTAGCCTGGTACATACGCAGTAATGTATAAGTAAATGTATATCACGCTTTATGTATGGAGACTCCTCCATTTATGTATTTACCTGACTTGTTAGTCCGTTAGTATGTGAGGGTCAAATCTTGCAATCAATTTTAATCCAGTTACTCTCAATCGATCGACCTAAAATTTGACATACACGTTTGGTTTGGATGACGATGCACAGGTAACTTATCGAGGTCACTTTAAATCTAATATGGCGGATGCCCCAATATTGCAAGCCAATTATATTTTAAACACACCCAATATTTAGGTATCAAATGAAAGGATTTTCTGAGAAATAATAGGAAAGCTTCCTTTTAGACACTTATACAATGCGTTCCAACATCCTCAGGGTCTCAAATAACGTTATTCTTATCTGGGGGTGATTACAGACATGCATGGGTGGCAGTAGCCACTTATTATCAGGTAAACTGCACGCCTGCTTGTTGCTTCTGTTATTGTACGATGTTTGCATGTTTGGCAAAGGGAAATCTCCCGCCAGGCTAGGTGATCATGCCTGGGGAGCGGCCGTGCTCCGATAGTCTCAGTTCGGAACTTGTATATGTGCAAGATGTTGAGAATGCTTCGATAGCGTGATGCAGAAAATACCATTTCTTGCGGGTAGTTGCCACATCAAAGTGTCATTTCTTGACGAGTTGCAGGTAGTCGCCACACATGTATACTAATGTTTCGCTACTCTATTACTACTAAAACTACTAATACTACTAATACTCTATTCATCGCTTTATAAGTCACTAACTACGGAGTAGTACGTAATAAGTAATAACAATACCTACAAATTATTACGAACGCACTTTTAAATTACATTACATTCGAAACATAACATATTACATTTTAAATTACACTTCAATAAATCATCGACGGCGAGATTTATATGGACTCGTACATTCGAAAATTAAATTTATGTTATATGACCGAATGTAGTGCAGTTAATCTTTAGGTAGCTACATATTGCAATGAAATAGTGGTGTGCCTGTTATGTACCATAACTGGTATTATTGATCGAAATATATTACTGATCCGAATAAAAATGTCCCGATTTTCACAAAAAAAATAGGTGTTTTATACCAATAATGTAGGTAAAAATGTACGTACCTGAAACGAAACAATGAATTTCAATACGTCTTATAAATAAAAAAATTACCTAACCAAAATGCAATTTAATCATTTAAAGTAAGTTAAAAGACGTTGCAAACTTATATATATTTCAATAAAATACCTGAAGGTAAGCATTAATTACAATTTATTTACATTGGTATCGATATTCGAGCCACTACACAACCCTATTGTGGTTCTTACTTCCTATAGTAGAATATTGTTTGCATTCCCAAGGGAGTGCTCACGTAACTCTAACAGTTAGGAGCAAGGTACACGCGCATGTTTGTAAATTCTGCACTCCTAGTACTAGAATTTCTTGATCACATCTGTTGTTCTACTGATAGTAATACTTAAAAGGAGGTAACTACCCCCTTTGTGGTGCGACTCCGGATGCACCACCGTCACAACGATTTGCCTTAAAACAGTAGTGTTAAGCGCTGCTGTGTTTTGGTTTAAAGGTTGGTATAAGGGGGACCTACACACTTCGAGGAGTTCCAACTTAGTCTTCAGGGGTAGCAATGCATCTGTGGCCAACTTCAGGTAAGACTAGTCTTAATTGGGATTGATTACAGCTGTCCATGGGCGGTAGTATCCACTTAACGACAAATAAATTGCGTGCTCCCTTTCTGCTTCTAAAAATATTATCCAATAAAAAGTTATAAAATCTTTTGCACTATAACAGGACAACCCTACTTTTGGTACTTACATATTCATATTCTTATAATATGTAGCCGTATGAAAGCACTCAGGCCATAGGTAGCGTTTATAAGCTTATTAATGTGTACTGAACGTGCTTGCACGTATGTGCTCCTGGTAGCCCACTATGATTTTAAAGCTCAATCGATTGAGCAGAAATTTTGTATACACGTTTGTTTTGGCTGAAAATGCCTGAAGCTTAGTGTCGTAATTCTATATTGTATAAATAAAAATACGGAAAACAAAAAATACTAAAAATCGTATTTTCAAAAACTTTTTAATATAAATTTATTTAATTCGATTACATTTTTATTAAATTACATTATAAGGTCAACCAAAGTTGTGTGACAGGGAACTAAGTTGGTACCTCGGCTAAGTATGTCTCGCACACCCTTCCAAACATATCACAGCTGTTGTTATACTGCCTTTAGGCAGAAAAAGTGTAGTTTAAACCTTTTTAAAGCGAAAAGATCAAATAAATAAAGGTTTCTCTCACAAGTGCCACAGTTTATTTAGAATCCTCATAAAGCCGTGAAAATCCAGTACTTGAAGCGTTCGCCTCGTAAATAATCTTAAGTGCACTCACTGGAACCGATAATGGAATATTGCAGGCTTTAAACTTAAGTAAAGCCTTAGATATCTTACATTAACTTAGATCGTCGTGAAGGAATCGTCGTTGCAGATATACCTGTTATATACTAATTTATACTGTAATAT
>DWPG01000251.1:0-10378 GCA_018251495.1 Autochton cellus | reverse complement strand
GCTCATGTTCAGCAGCGTTCTTACCTAACATCTTGTCGGTCTGTAGGGACACAACCTGCGTTACCGGCTTTTTTATGTTACTAAATTAGAATGAATTTTGTAGTGAAATTTAAACGTCAGGGTCAATCATTGGCCCAAGAAAAGAACATGAGTACTATTCGAAATAGACGCGGTGCGATTCCTGAACACTAAACTTAGAACAACCTGGTCCACACGTTCCAAAACAAAACAGAAGAGAACTAAAAGCGTAAATAAGATATTTTGGCCAATTGATCAGCTGAAGTGGAAATTCAAGTTTTTTCGTCCATTTCTACGTTCCGCCTGTTCGATATTGTACATCTAAGTCCATAGATATGTTGCTATAAAAACGAAATCGACGCTTTTCACAAAAACACCGATCTTCATGCAGTTATCAAAGTGAATTATAAACATGGGACGTTTGAAGGCTGGGCAAATATTTGGGTTAGCGAATCGTACGGTCGGGTCGTCGGAAGTGATACAATGGGCGGCGTGGCGCGCGGTTATGACGCGTTCCGCCCTGATTTGCGCGCGCGCCGCGCTCCTGTGCGCACACCCACTCGTCGCTAAGGACCAGGCTGAAAATAAAAAAAAACACTTCTCTCACCTTTCTTTGCAATGGCTATATTAGAATTTAAATTACTCTCACTATTTCTACTTGTTCCTAATCTAATTTTTATCCACAATCATATCGTCATGGAATTGTTATTTACTTATCAATTTATTACTTATCTTGTTTCGAAACTCAAAAATTGTAGCAATACCAATTAGATTAACTGTGACCTAAAATCAATCAAGTTTAAGTAATCAAATCAATTAAAAGTTCATTAACACTGGCTAAACTAAATAAGGAAATATTGAATTATTTTAGACTTATACCCGTATCCATGTCAAATTAAGCTGGAACATAAATTGAACAAAGACAGATTTATACGACACGCATTGACAGATTCGCCCGTTCTCCGCTCTGATATATGACAAACCCTATATTATATTTATCCGAGCCTCAGTATTTCGGGTCGACGAGGACGATTGTTTCATCACTAACTCCATAATCGTCTTCGTCTATTACACTACGATACATCTTTGAATGCTTACCATTTAGAAATACATTGGCAGGAACTGATTCCGAGACCCATATTAATATAATTAGTACTAAGTTCCTCGCTATGGGAGTAGGGAAAGACAGCGGGAACCTCCCTTACCTAGAGATGATTTATCGTTTGGCGTCACTGAAAGAAAACAGCTCTCCCCCTCCCCTTTGATTGAAACTAAAACGGCACAAATAACTTAAAACGATATTTGCGTGCGTCATGTTCATGTAATGTCAACAAGGCGGACGGACATTCATTTAATTTCCTGTACGAGCCGATTGCTTTGTTACCATTTAACCTCTATTATTACTTCTCAATAACTGTGTCAATTTGTGGAAAAACAACCTATTATTTCCTTCAAATTAATAATAATTGTAAAGCGTGTTCTCTAGTGTCGGGACAGTCAAATACCTGCAGTATTTTACCAATCGTTGCTAACTTGATTTGATCACTTGATCTATCAAAATAAATTTGATAACATGATAGATACTATGTTATCCTTTAAAACACATATGATTATGTTTTTTACCTCTAATTAAGCATATAGTCTCCAAAACAGATTAAGTTAAATATACTAATTATTGTTGGTCATCCGAATTATGTCGCGGATGTTTCAAACCCCCCGAAGGTCACCGACAGAGTTTAAACGGAAACAATAAATTGTCACTGGAAGTCCCTTATCCAGTGGTCGGCAAATTTCAGCCGGACGCTTATACTTATATGGTTTTTAATGAATCTACATAATTATGTAAATGGTATTTGCAATATATTATACGTATTTTAATATTATATCTAGTGGAGGAAGACCTGTAAACACGCCATCGCCCATTTCCGTTATTCTATATTATAATTATTTTGTCAGTCGAGTGCGTGTTATGATATGAAATTACGTATAATGATTTACATTCGTGTTAGGACTGTCAGGTATCCTATTTTGTTAATAACTAACTTATAAGACCAAGTAGCACACTGTCTACGGCTCTACTGTTCACTTGCGCTTTCATTTTTTTCTAATATATTTCAACTACTACACTCTTAATTGTTGGCGTCCATTACACGTTCATTTTTACTTACATTATTTTTTGTTTATATGTATCCGACATTTTTATATAAGAATTCGGCAATTATTTACGTAAGTGCTGGATACATTTTACAGGGAATTTACCTAATATCACAAAATTTGTAAATTGTGCAAATTTCTAATTTAAACCTGCTCATACACTTTCAACATAACTTCCTACAATGTTACAAAAATGTGCACAAAAAATTAATTAATTAATTTTTAGAAAGTTATTTAAAACTGAGCTTTAGTTCAGACATATATAATTTTATTCAATTGAATAAAATGGATATAAATAATGTAGAATAGTAAGGCATTTGTCCAGGTGTTCCAGTGAAACGAATGAGGCGGAACCTTTGAACTGATTCGTGCGGTTTATAGCCGGCATCAAGTGGCGCGTGAGACAGCGTCCAATTATCACGTGTGCGCCGTTGGTTCAATATTTATTGAACTCGATCGCCACGCCGGCGGCTGGCCGGGCCGCCGCGCTCAGGGGTGTCAGCCGTTTAGTTTCTAAGTTATACGTTTTTATCTGGAAATTTTAATATAACACTGTTTTTAGACTTCTATACCACCAATTCTGAAAGACACGAAATCTTGGAGGAATGCAATTTTAATTGCTCCAAGCACGAAATAGTATTTTTTTCTTTCATCCTGAATATGGTGCATCTATCATCGAAAAATCACCTAGAAATATAAAATCATACGCGATAATCAATCAAAAGTTAGGTGTTACATAATTTACATAATGTGAAAATGAAAATGATTTATTGATTAAAACACAATTATAACACAAGACGCAAGGGCCCCTGTACTGGGTTGGTAGCCCGTATTACTGGGTGCCCCGCTCGTCACCAGGGCTATACAATTTAATTTATTACAAAGGTAGGTATGACTAACTTAATTAGTATTATAAGCATGCGTGTGTGTGTGTCTTGAGTGTGTAAATGTTTGTGTTGTTGGTGCCCATATATGATTGAAAATAAATATTAATTATAAACAACTTGTATCACATTATCTTTGTAACAACTGCTGATGGTGTAGGTATTACATTACAGGTCACGACTAGTGAGTGGAAGTAATTCTGGAGGTCCGAGCTTCGAATTCCAGGCACCTCAAATTTTGTAATCAAACCTCAAGTAATGTGAGTGTTTAGATAACACCGTGAGGAAACTAACCCAACCAGAGTTGAAAATAAAAAGTCACCTCTCACTCTTGCTTGCTCGAGGAGGACCTTGCCCAATAATGTGACACTAAAGGGTTGACGGCGAAGACCTTAATTTGTTAAATACATATTAAACCCTAATCATAACCAAGTTCGCTCGCTGTTTGTTTGCATGTCAACCCTAGCGCCCATCCCGCCGCCCTCCGGACGTTACTCACACTCTGATGATATTGCGTGGCTGAATCACCGTCGCACAGAGGCCGGACCCGTACAGACACAACAATACATCCTATACGCAGATGAACGTATCCCCCGTAACAGCCAAAAGTGAGACGAGTTGCCAGACATTTAAATCAAAAAAATTAAGTACATTCTATTTTTCCGGACATCTCAGTTAGACTACCAAAACCCTTAACCGATCTATCAGCTTTCGTCATACACTGCACTGCATTCGAATACCGATCGCCCAATTTTTCTGCTTGACCAATATTATAACAGGAGCCCGACATCTGGCACCGTCCAATAAAACAGCTGCGATCACATATTGTACTGGGTGTTACAGATGGTCGATACAGCAGGCCAGTAACATTACTTCAGTTGGTTCAGTACGTAGGGTGCCGTACAATTTATTGTTGAAATTGGTAATCATTAATAGTGCTGAGTTGAAGATTTCAGATAATAACTACATTTTAGGACCTTATTATAAATACTTTTCTCCTGTTGATTAGGTAGAGGTCAACTTAATGTTAGCTATCAAAATATCGAACGCTCGCTATTTTAGTCACTTGTTTTTTTTTTTTCGTTTTATTTTATCGTTATCATTGTCACTACACAGAGAACACGTGTCTATTACAGAAAATTGAGTGAAGGTTAGTCCTAATGTATGAAAATCGCGATAACGCCCTGCTCACAATCGCTTAGAACTTGTAGCTTATCTGGTGCTGAAAATCGTTTATCCACACTTAATTTCCTATTGCCTTACGAACATCGTTAGTACATGATAATCTATTTTTATATAGTTATCCGATTCTAACTGAATCGATATTGGTAATGGTTGCTGGGATCCCCTTCGAGCGCAATGGAGCAAATTAAGCGATTGATCCCGTTCCGTCTCATTTAAAAACAAAATGGTTTGGTCCATATAGTTAATGCTTACGTTCGTTACATTGAACATTGTGCCCTGTAATTGAGTTAAGGGTTAATTTTTTAGCAAAATTCTATGTACGGTACCTAATTTATTGTTTTCTGATTCTTATTTTTAATTAATAAACGTAATTAGAAGCATTCTAAGATTATAAGAGCCTTTAACTAGCAATACTTCTTATACGTGTTTGTTTTTTTAATTGAATTAACTACTCTCCAATGAAACGCACATGAAAACCATGCCCACCCTCATTAAAAAAATGTAATTTGACATAGATAAGGTAGGTACATGCCTACAAACGAAATTTTATACCTTCAACAATTTTAACAGCGTTGCCGCTGCTGTGTTTTGGTCTGGAGGGTGCACACGGCACTTTCTGGCGTGAAACTATAACCAGCTTCAACCATCCATCCATCCGAACGAACACGAACTTGCGCCTTTAGGTCTAAAATGAGTAAGATGTTATTCTACTTTAATTATCCTTTTTTGTTGTGGACAAGGAAAAAGAGAAATAAATTAAATGCATACATATACATTCGCGACCTTAAGTAAAGAATCGACCGGTTCCAGATAACCTGCAATTTTGTTACTATTTGATCTTATGTTATCGAAAGTAGAAAACTGTACATTAAATTTAAACCATAATATAGCTACTAACAACTCTTAAGGATTACATTTCTCTGATACCACAGCCCCTTATTAGACGCCCCAGTGGAAATCAATCCGTCAATCGGGTAGGGTATACATTCAAAGTGGACCCTCACGCGCCCCGAGTGTGGCAGGAAACGGGTGATTGCTCACGGCAAGCCGATCTCGTATCCGCGGTTACGGTCTCTATGGCGGCGGCAGAACCTCGCCAGTAAACTATTGTTACCTAAGACATTGCTAATTACCTAAGAAGTGCCCGAGTTGTGAAAGGTCTAATGAACCTATCTGGGTATGATATAGGAGTTATAATACTAACGACAGTGGTTTAAATATGTCGACTGCTTAATGCTGGTTTAGTTAGTTAACAAATCCTTAATAGTTTGCAGAATAATTATTGTCAGAATTATCAATTAACAGAGCACCTTATTAATAAAACAAATTAATTCACTCTGACGCGAAGCTGTGTAGGTATGTCATAAGGAAAAAATCCAAAAATTGCTTAACCCTAATATTACCAATAGACATCGGACAATGATATAGAGGCTATAGAGAGTGACCACAGATAATTACACAATAGTAATTAGTTCGGCAACTTTCGAGGCTACTTTGTTTGTAATCTAGATTCAATGCGATTACTGATCACTTGTGTCCAACAATCATAACCACCTAAGTTGTTGATTGAACGTCGAGTAAGCTACCTCAGATGATTTTTTTGCAAGACAAACCTTATGAGTGATTTGGTCTTGGGGGTAAGCTAAGATATCGGTTGCATTCGATTCCATTTATTATAGAAAACCAGTGACTACCCAACCTAATTACCTATTTTAACTGCTAAGTGTTTGCTGTGTGCTACATCTAGGTAATAGCATCAACTTGACGTCATCCACTTCTTCCATTTGCGTTATTAACATGTATCCTTAAATCATTATATATTAGCAATTTAGTTTGTCTATTTGACCGATGCTGTTTCTTTTGGATTTCACTTATTTATTAACGTTTAATCTTTTCACAATTGTCTCGCGTTTCTCTTTTTATATTCACTCATATTATTTATACGATTATATTGCTAATAGTTTATGTAAATGGAGGCAATTATGCAAATGTCATTTGGACCGCTTCCGCGTTCTGCGAGACCCGCGGAGTTATCAGCACGAGATGCCAGGCGCCTGGCTGCACTGCTGACGCAGAGTGCTGCACCTCGGCTTTCATTATTCATGCAGCGGTGCATTTAACGAACCTTTTAGTTAGCATTGTTGGACTTGCTAATCACATTTCAACGGATAATATTTCTCTATCGATCTTAATATTACACAGATAGAAGAAAAACGTTACGTTGTGGTTACCACTTACGCTGTATTTTATAATTTAGTCACTTTATGAGTAGTAGTCGCCTTATGAATCACAAAACTTCTTTAAAATTTAAATAATTAGCTGTTTAAAATTACGTATCCAGATTATAACTAAACCTGTAACGTTTGCTAGACAGTATTTGTTAAGGTCAAAAGGTTTTGACGAGCAATTACACAACGGAACAAAGTCTACACAATACGCTCATTATTGTATGTTGACGCTACGTTACAAACTTCATAAAAGTGATAAAAATCAAGTGACTGTCTCGTACTGTTCAAGAGATATGGCCCTGTGACAGACGGACAGACAGCGGAGCCGCTATCGGTTTTTACTCTTTGAGTGCGGATCCCTACAAACGTTAAAAAAAATTGTTATTTAAAAAAAATATTGGATAGACTACAAAGGTAGTATCGCACAATGACATCGTCCTTTATATTAAACCTAAGTATTAATTACTTCGCGGTCTTGAGTCCTCGCATCAGCATTCGAGCCGCGTCCCTACCAGCTCTATTTATACAAAGGACAATGTTCAAACTGTCTGGGGGAAAGCGCTGACTCGCAGTCCTAATCGAAATATGAAGGTGCCTACAAAAATACAACAACAACAAATACTTTTTATTTGTACACCAAATATTTAGAGCGCATTACATCTTACATGAAGTGTGGTATACATACGAGCGGTCTTATCGCTAAGAAACTATTCCTTCCAGACATTTAGGACGGAGTTAAAGGTATATGAGACATTAAGAAGGCAAGGTGTACATAGAAAAGAAAAGTAAATAAATACATAAACGATGAATCTTATGTAAATGCCGTAACAAAAGTATAAAGGGAAGGATACATCGCGGGTATAAAGGGTGAACCGAACAATATCTCCATATCAATGTCAGCTCTAAGCTTCGTTGAAAGTGCACGTGATGACGAGCTAAATGTCAAGCTTATCAGATCCCCGGTCATTGCCTGGACCGCCGAAGCATGCAGTTTGATGCAAAAAAAAAAAAACAGAATTAGACAATACATAAATTTGAACAATAAACACATTAACATTAGGAAAAAATATAATCGTGGAATGGAAGAATGAGAACTCCTGTTATTGTTTAACATTCAGTAGGTATTTTATATTTATAGCTAAATATTATAATAATAAATAACATCGTTTTACTCAATATTTCCATCGATGTAGTATCCATAGACTTCAATAGCCACTAAGGACTACCACTCCCGGAGTCAACTCTCTCAACTATGTGTTGGTGACAGTGATTGTATTGTAGGTGGTGTATTTCTATAATCGCCTCCTGTGACATGAAAATAATGTATAAAACTATTTTTTTAAATGAAACGATGTTTTTTTTATCGGAGCCCTTTAAAACTGCCAGTTACAATATTATTATTTTGTATGAAAAGTGGAAGCACATTCCAGCTCAGCTCAAGAAAATACTATCGTCGGCACGCCACAAAATAACTAAGATTTAATTTGATGCGCAATAAATTTTAACAATCGCAAGAAATGGTATCAAAATACAATAAAATGAATCGGTAGCGAAATATGAGGCTAACGAGGTCGATAATAAAATAAATATTATTGCTTCGTTATTACAGCGCCGGACACGTGGCTTACACGTGTCTGCGTCACCATGTGTGCAAATAACGATTATAAAACTGTCCTCATTAGGCCGCTTGTTTGTTTTTTTTTTTTTGATATTATAAATAACCTACGGCTCCCGAAAGCGGCAGCTCTGTCGCTCAAAGGATTCGCATATTGGAACGCTACATTGAGACTACCATAAAGTATCATCTTTGGCCACCACATTATAACACATGTCATCGTTTTACTGTATGTATCCTAGTATTTTTCTGTTTGTTAATATGTTACAAAGCCTGGGTATAATGAGCTTGAGGTTCAAAAACGTCTTACACGTGGGATTCGTTTATATCGAATGAAAAAATAATAGATTTACGATAGCGACGATGGCAACACTGTGAGCGCAAAGGACAAGTAAAATTCGCAAAAAGTACTTGTACTTCCCACACGAGCGCGACTGAGCGGACGGAAAATAGAGGAATGAAAGTAGCTCATCTGTAGGTACAAACGGCACCCACTGGCCACCACCCTATAGGTCAACAAAGTAATTCGATCACATAATACGGAATACATAATACTTCAACCACAACAAACAAATTGCTTCAGATAAATTTATTGACGTGTATATTAAGATAACATACGACATTAACACAGTTTTATCTCCTAATAGAGTAATATTGTTACTTAACAAGCTATTAACTCTTTGTGTGGTTTCGAGATATCACGACGGTATACCTGTTTTCAATTAGTTGTACAATTTTCCATTCAGCGTCAAATATCTGCTGTGCTTTTTTGTGAAAAGATTAACTACGAGTATTTCTTATTTCCCAAACGACATTGACCGAGCGTCCGTAAAATAGGCAATATTGCCAACATCTCTTTTCCAAAGAAATATATAGGCACGTAATGTGCCTTTTGTTTACGAACATGTAAGTGGCATTTTCTTCACAGTAAGCCAATCGCACAGTTCTCAGTGCGATCTGAAAATTAACATTGTACGTCATTTAGGTATGCGCATGACGCGATCGTTAAACAATGGATTTATCCTCCGCGCTCTACCGGGCTTGTAAAAGAGTTGTAAACTTTATTGTTCCATGTACGTATCGCGGTCACCAAAATAACGCATTCTTACGCCCTTATCTACTCATATCTTTTACCACTGGACGATTCAGGGTGCTCGTAACGACAGCCCATTGTAAAAGTTTAGGTAGGATTATCCAATCTACAGTAATCCCCGTAACGATAAGGCATCGGTTGATTAGCACAAATGCCTTGCAAGCGCGTCGTGCGCAGCGGCAAGTGGTGCGATCGTCCGCCGCGGTCCGCAGGCCATAGTGTCCAAAATGAACGAAGGGCCCATTTTCCTTATCAAGGTACGTAATGATGGTGTCAAGGTTCTTAAGTCGTTCATTAATAAGACAGTCGTGATAATAAATGTTACCACAAAGGTTCATAAAACAGATAGGTATGTATCGCTGGAAAGTGATTATGTAAAATTCTAAAGTAACACGGTCATTAATCATACAAAGTGACTAGATTAGGTATTAGGATATGCCGTGATAACTCTCTTGCTAATCTATAATATTTTAGTGTTAATAGTATTAGAAGTTGCTGATAATAAATTTCTTTGTTTACCGGGAAGCGAGGCAATAACATCCAAGTAAGAGAATAAGTCTGAATAAATTCGGTAGCGCGGCACCGTCGATAATACAGCCACATCGAAATATGCATTCGTCTCCATTACTCTGAAGGAATGCCAATTTATTTGATTAGTTAACACACACGTATTCATTATACTGTTAGATAAATAGATCCAATATACATGGACATTTATCTGAAATAACAGACTCTAAGTCACGATTTTGAGATATAATTCGCTTGGTTATTAAGTGTGTGTTATAGCTGTTGGTGTGGTGAAAACAAGATAATCATATAACTATATCTACCTGCTACGTATTCGGCACAACTAGCGAAGAGCTCCTATTTACTGAAATTGTATAAATATGTACCTACTGCTTGTTTTGATCAATGCCGAAAGATAAATTCAATGTAGCCTTACTAATCTATCTCATGCTATCAATATTGTTTTAACTCAATAGTTTAAATATAAAAACATGTTTGCAATTTAATTTACGTTTATTGCCACTTAGCCACAAAGATGTATGGAATTGCGTAAAATTCAATATAACACAAGTATTTACTGTGGTTAAAATGACACTATTTCAAATCCAAGAATGGTGACGTCAGCTCATACATTTTACGAATAATGTTGACGAAGTATAATCGTGGTATTTGTAGCTAACTGATATTTAAGCAA
>DWPG01000250.1:0-10379 GCA_018251495.1 Autochton cellus | reverse complement strand
TAAGATAATTAATATTCGATTTTTGTTCTATAACATTATTTATGATTTAGAACTGAACTGTTCATAATTTAACTAAAATTTATATTGTATTGAAATAGTATAACAATGATTAATGCGATAAATTTGGTCATATAATGTAATTTAAACCAAATTAATTTTATTACATCAAATGGAATTACGTATAAAGGAAATAAAGAGGCTATAATAAAGAATGTTATTGAACTAAACTACGAACAAGGTATAAAAAGCAACAAATAATTATGCAAGACGAGGGTACGACAACAGATAACCAACGGGGAAGAAAGGTCATCAAGTCACGACAACTTTTAAGCAAAAGGAGTACAGGTCACTCTCCGATTAAATAGACCGACAACCTGAAGAAGACAGCGGGATACCGTTGGATTCTGAGGACACAGAACTGGTTGGTGTGGTGCCAATTAGGGGAGGCCTATGTCCAGCAGTGATCTTAAAATGCAGATGGACGAAAGGATAGATTCGATGATAATCGTATTTTTAATGAAAAACGCACTTACTTGTCCGATATCAATTTCTGGACTGACACTGCGACCTACATCTTCTGATAGATCGACTCTTATAATATTATATTCTCCTGTAATGACGTCGATTTCAACTTCAGTTAACGCCAATCCATATACATCGATTATTTGGTTATCGGATAACGTAACAAACCCATGTGTCTGCAAGTCTATTCCATTAAGAACAGCTTTTGCTATGAGTTGTTCCCAAGTAGGATTATCCAATAGCAACCTTATTGGTGAAAGTCGCTTCAATAATTCCTCACAGCATCTTTGAACTCCAAGCCCTACATTTTGTGAGGTAATACTACCACCTGATATGAAACTGTTTGGACAACTAGTTGTGTTATTAGCTTTAATTTGAACTTTTTCAATGGGTATCTTTAAAAAATATGCGCAAATTTGAACTGCCTTCGTATTTATACCTTGTCCCATTTCAACTCCGCTGTGGGTTATAACAACTGTGCCATCTCCGTAAAAAACTGATAAATTTATGTCTAAATAAACTGGAATTGATACTGGTGCCCACCTCATGCATGAATATCTTAAACCTTTCTTTTTCCATCTATTTTCTTTGTTAAATGTATCTACTGCAGCTCTTCTTTCATTATATTGAGAGTCAGTTTTTAATTTCTCATACATTTCTTTTATAGCATCATGTTTGCTGTCTAAATTAGCCAAGCGGACTTCCATTGGGTCCAAGGATAATGTGTAAGCTATTTGTTCCATCATATATTCTGCCATAATTATAGCCTCCATTGTGCCTATAATGTCGTTGTTAATTAGTAATATATTTTTTATATAAAAATACATTTAACGTTACACAGTAATTATTTTAATAACTCACCAGGCGATCGACACGAAGTATTCGATGCAGTGTCAGTAGTAGAATTAAAAACTTTAAAGTTCCACCTCTTTTTATCATAACAGTTATAGTATACATCAAGAGTGTATAAAGTTAAAGGTTCACTGTATATATAACCATTATCTTCATATAAATCATAATTAACATACTGAATAATGCCATTTTTATTTACAGCAACCTGTAAAGTAAATTTGTAATCTTAATTTATCTGAAACGTAGACAATAAACGATTATTGTATATTTGGATAATAATAACATGGTACGAAAAGATTTTATATTTACCATTTGATACAAAAATTATGCCCCTAAATTATTATGCTTTGTATAATCCTAGCATTACTTTTGTTATTCCAATAAATGTTCAATATCTGACTTTTCTTTAGGAACCATAGTCAAAACTATTATTCAAAACTACTCTTTCTACAAAATGATTTCACTTACCTTGTAAATAGCATTACAAGGCAATCTCTTCCCTACAGCTTTCATATTAGTCCTTAGAGATTGAACAAATCGACACGGATTGTGAGTTTTTTGCACGACCAAATTACAGCCTACTGCAACTTGAGTTGGTCGAGTGATTTTGAAACCATAAGCTCCTCCTAACCGTTCAATTATAACATCTATTCTAAAATAAATAAAAAAAACTAATATTAATGATCATCGTCAACCTCCTATCAATTATATTATCGATTCTCAATTACCTATTGTACCATAGTTGGGCTCACTATTACTGCCTCATACTGATGTCTCTGAATGAAGGTTAGGTAGAACTATTTATAGTTCGACTCCGGTGGTACCACAGCAGCAGTATTAAGCGCTACTGTGTTCTGGTCTGAAGGGTGTGGTTAGGGAGACATACTTACGCGAGATGTTCCGACTTAGTCCTCACAGATAATTACGTATATGTGGTTGACGTCAGATAGGACTCTTATCTGGGCTTGATTACAAGTGCCCATGGGCGTGGCTACCTACCATAAGGTGGACTGCATGCTCGTTTGCTTTTCTATCATTTAAAAAACGAGTTTATTTTCTATTAAGCTTACGACTTAAATCAGAAATGCTCATATAATGACATCTATATCCTGCATCTTCTTAACATAAGACTAGATAGCTAACTTATGAGCAAGTGGACCTCTCAGAGACTAATTAAATGCAGGCTCATTTTGATTAGTCTCTGGTGCGATTGAAGGCACTCCTATAAGTATTATGTTACCTATTTCTGGGATAAGTATCAAGTTACGCACCAATATTATACTTCCGATCGGGCAGTAGTAATACAAGTAAAATATTGTAATTAATAACTAATTGATATATTCTCTCATAAAATAAATATACATTTTTTTATTTAATTACAAATTGTTTAAAGGTACTTACTTATTTTGAGGCATTTTTAAAACACGCGATGTCATGAGCTGAATTACATCCATCCATTGGCTTGCAGTACGTACTTCTATGCCTACTTCTGTCGGCCGAGATACTGACACCAGTGTCTCCATGCAAAAGTGGTACTGCCCACGTATTGTTATATCATTATCAATTACTTCTGCTATATCGACACCTACATCTGTTGCTAAGAAAGTCATGAATATTATTGTTCTTAATGGATTATTTTTAGATTCCCTTATATCTAAAACTGGTTTTCTGATATTACTGTATTTTACTTTAACAAGTTTGGATGCCCTTTCGGCTATATCCCGTGTTTCGGCGACCATTATGCCTATTGGTTGACCGTTGTACTTCACATTGCCATCACATAACAGTTCTTCATTTGTTAAGGTCACTAATGATCCGCCTGGGGTGAATGAATTAACTCCGGGTATATCTTTTGCTGTATAGAAAGCTTTAACTCCTGGTGTTTTCTAAAATTATAAGAACATCGTACTTAATTAAAATGTGAATTTAATTAATAAAAAAGTATTTTTCATATAGTTTAATTACAACGGGATCTTCATCAGGCATGTTTCTACTACAAAATATCAGTAAGTCGGCGCTATAATTTGGAGAATATGGTGTGGTGGTAAGGCAGAAGCAGTTACAGAATGTTTTCTTATCTTGAATATAAATATCTTGTGTATTCGTCTTTGTGTGTGTCCATGATACTCACGATAGAAAGCGTTATTATTATTAGTAATGTATCTGTCATATACTTCGTCATATTTTTAAATTGTATGCTAGAATCATAAGATGACCGGTTTGCAGTCTTATTTATATATTTTAATAAATTACACAAGACTTACCAGAGCATTGCTGGCATCTATATCGTCAATTGTTCCAAGCCCTACTGTACTCAAAACAAAAGCAGCATGAACTTCTCGAGGCAAAGACTGAATGTCATCAGAAAATGGAGCTTCACCAGCACATTGAATCTAAACACGCATTTTAAAAATAATTATGTGAATGTACAATTCCCCTTAAAAGTTAAAACACAGTAAAATCAAGCGACTGGCTTATAAGATAAAGAGTTTATAATTAAATAATAAGTATAATAACAAAGGAAAATATCTATTTAGTAAGAGTAGGCAGTTCAAAATGTAAAAAAATCCTCCAGATATTTATGCACACAATGGTTTCGGTTTCTCTAATTTTTATGTATTGCTAAATGACTCCAGTAATATAAAAAACATACCTTATAACTTATTATGTACAATACCGTGTAATCTTACCAATGCTTCAACCTTCGGAATTGGTTGGTTGAGAGGCCACAGTAAAGGATTTGTATCAAATATCTGTCGGCCTTCGGATACAGGTCGAGATTTGTGTAGATTGATGCTACCAGATTTGTACCGACTATTTAGAACATTCGATGGACATATAGACAGTAAACCCTGAAATGTTTAGTTTAATATTTTCAGTGTCAGCAATTAAGTAGTTGAGAAGAAAGTGAAAATTCTCAGGCCATTAAAATTTCAAGTTGCAAATATAATAATTGGCATACTTAAAACTTTATTATTACTTGTGCCAAGATTTTTGATTTATGACACTATCTATATAAACTTACCTTATAAAACAATCCGAGAGCAAGAATTTTCCTATATTTCCCAGACGCCGCTGGAGGTTTCTCGACCACTATTAATTCATCGTTCAATATATTTAAAGCATCGCGTAAGGTTTCATTAGTAAACAATTTCTTCCCTTTTAAATTATTTTCAGTCTTAGTAGCTCTTGTAAATGTTGCAGATAGACCCCCATAAGCAATTCTGCACTGTATAACCTTACCGTCTTGATTGAGATGATATAGGAATCCACAGTTTACTATTGCGTGGGAATTTTGACTTCTTGGCATTATCTGGAAATAACGTCAGAATTATATTTAATTTTCTTAGGTTTTCGAATAATATTAATTTATCATGACATTGTTTTTATTTATACATATAAACATAAGTTGAAATTCCAACCAGTGATTTCAATGTTACATTTGCTACACTTGCTATCGACATACTTATTTTACTTACTTCGTGGTTTGACTCCAGCATCACACATATCTTCACCTTATAACCGCAGTGTTAAGCACTGTACGCTTGTTCGAGAAGTGTAGTTAGGGTAATAAACAATAATCATTTTAGCATAACGGTAAGAATAACACATTTGTGACCGACTTCAGGTACAACTTCAATCCTATCTGATTTCGATTATAGATGTCCACGACACGTATGCTGTCGAATATTAGTTGGAATACATTCTCGTTTCCTAACTACATGTTCACCACATGCACAATACGCTCGTTTGTTACCTTTAGTATAAAATAAATAAACTCATTTGCTTAATGGTTGTTAGTTTTTAGAATTTTATATAATAATACCGTACATTTAGAGCTAAAATTAATATTTATTTATAAATATATTTCGTATGTATCTGTAGTCGATGTTATATATATAGGTAACTGGTATGAAAGATTGATTGCAGATGTCTACGTACGGTATCACTTATCATCAGAAGGACTAGTTATGCTTAATGCAGTTACATAATATAAAAGTAAATGGGCGACCGCTCGGATATTAATGTCGAATAACAATTTAAAGTAGCGCCATCTGTTTTTGAGTAACTGTAAATGTATACAATATATTGTATACATTGATTAAATACCAGCGCTTCTTTACTCAATAAGAGATGGCATTAAATAAAATATAGAACCACTTTTTCATGTGAAAACGGATTATCGCGAAGACGACACGTACCTAGATCAATTTTGATAGTAAAGAACTATCTAAATTTGTTAAACCATCATAGCCATTTCGGAGAAACCAAATACATAGAAATATATAAGAATTACTATTTTAAAGTATAGGATATTCATGACGCACTGTTGTTATTTGTTGAGTAAGTAATGACACAGTTTGAATTACCTTGAACGTGATAACTTTTATGTTTTGATTTAGAGGTGGTAGAAGAATATGCAGTATTACTCTTCCTTTCATATCTTCTTTGAGAAAATCAAGCATGGTCACCGTTTTTCGAACTCCGTCAGAACTCACTGAAAAAAAGTTTGAAGGTAGCATTGAGATATATGTACTACAGTACTTTAGTACATAGTGTCTCGATAGAAGGTAGTTGTATTTTCAAATACTTAAATTTACGTAACCCGTATCTTCTATACTAATCCGCTCACGGCGATAGAATATAAAAAACCTTTTTTGCACTTAAATTCCTTAGTACTGATATATAACTTTTTTTTTCGCTACAGTCAATAAATACATTTTTATCGCATATCAGTGTTAATGAAATATTTATAATAGTTACTTACGTATAGTAATTTGAGCACCAACTGTTTCAAAAAGTATAAAAAGATCGGTATCGAAGTTGTTGTTTTGATGCTTTATCATTAAATTCCCAGCCACAGTACCGATCTAAAATTAAAATAAAAGTCGAAGTACAGTTAATATTGTCAAAATAATATGTATTTTATTGTTCTTTGTCCTTATGCTGAATTTGTCCTGAATGCTTTAATTTTTGTAATGATTGTGGTTGGTTATGGTTCATAGTTCAATGGTCATGGTACTACCATTCGAGTCATAAGAGTCTATTTGTTTTTGTGATTTATTGAGAAAAAACACATGATTTAGAAGTAATTTTTAATGGAGTTTATTAATATATACCTAAAGCCTTTCAGGGCACTGCAAATTTCCCATCCCGGTTAATCTGGATTGTGGCTCTTCTTAAACTAAGATTAAACTCCTTAAATTTTTCAAGTCAATTGAACTTACGTTTTTAACAGGAATATGGGCAACAAGCTGTAAATGATCATTCAATACTTTTAAGTAGCTGAAGTCATCTTCGGTACCAATTTCACTAAACAATTCCGAAAGCCTGGAGAGGGTTACTCCTCCGCCAAAAACAAAGTTTTGGTCCATGAAGTGTTCTTTCAATGCAAGAACTCCACTAATGTCTATCAAGACTCTAGGGTATTCATCTATTGGCTTTACACCTGAAATGTAAAACGGTACTAAAATAAGGCAATCCATTTTTTTATTGTTCCAACTATAACTCGCTATACTCGGGTAGCCTCAGTGCAATATAGATTTCTTTCATATAGTGTACCTCAAATCAAATCAAAAATCCTTTATTCAAAATAGATAATTTTTGAACGTCAATAAAATTTCTTTATTTATATTAGAAATATAGTTGTTAATTCGATGTTAAAGAATTACTGTTCCATGAGCACGGGTCTCCTCCCAAATTTAGAGGATTTAGGCCATAATCTGGCGAAGTACGAATTGGCAGACTTCACCGATCTTGGATAACTTATTTCTTTTAAAGACGTTATAGCAACTGATAATTAATTTTTAGAAACATGTTCATTATAGACATCATTATTTATAGGATTACCATTCCACATTTCTACAACAGTTATAGATTTAAGCTTAAGATTTTAATATTATTCAACCAGGACAAATGATTTGATGTGTAATTAAAATATTATGAAAAAAAATTTTGTCCAACGAATGATAATAATAAATTATAGTAATAACACGTTCAATTGTACTGTTTAATTACCTTTTGCTGTATTCCCATTTACTAGCATATAAGAATCATCGCCTTTATCTTTTAGTATCTTAAAAATGTCGTCTAACTCCTGAACTCGGAACCACTCTTTATTATCTTTCAGTTGTATGTTAATGACTGTTGACTGTTTAACATCGTCTTGAGACACAAAGCACCAATCAGAATCATCGCATTTCCCTTTGCACGATTTTCCTGTTTTGTTACATATAGTTAAATCTTCTATGTCTAGAATATCGTTTCTATTGGGTGCATCTGTAGCAAATGTCTTAAATGCGTCTAGAATAGGTCTGTAACCTGTGCAACGACACACATTGCTTCCAAGCGATTGTTCCATTTCGTGCATTGTCATTTTGCCTTTGCCTTTTAGGAGACTGAAAAAAATATGTTTTTAATAACTATTGTTACAATAACATCGTGATGATTCCTGTACAGACTGTAATTCACAGATTTTATTGAACATTTTCGCCACCTATTAATTATTTTCTACGTTTCTATTAACTTACTTCTTACAACGAAATTACAATATATTTTTTGAAATATCTTGGACATGGAAGTGTGTGAAACTAGTGAATAAAGATGTATTATACCTATTTAGAATTCCTTCTGAAAGTTTTGATACTATATTAACTATGGGAAACAAAACTTTCTTGAAAGTACTGTATGAATACAAGTACGTTTACTATAATATTATACTGATAAACCCTTATCGGAATCATAGACTAACACGACGGTAATGATGATAAAATTATAAACATTAAAATATAATAATTAGGTGATAAGTAAAATACGCTTATCCATAGTATTACAGCTTATGTTATTGTAATTATAGACTTAGTATTTTTTCGCTATGTCATTCTATATATATGATTGTAATTTTAGAGGTCCAAGTCGTGGCCTGACACGACGGAGATGATGATTAAATATACCTTATAGTATTGGTGTTTGTGTCATTGTAATTTTAAAGGTCCAAAATGTAGAGCAGGTAGGTCTATTCACAATTAATTATCCGAAAGATTCTATTATATCAAAGATGAGTAACATAAGTAAATTACGAATGATTCTATTATATCAAAGGTGAGTAACATAAGTTACCTGTACATAGCCATAACCCAGCCAGGAGAGCAGTAACCACATTGTGTCCCATTCTTCTCTGCCAGGGTCTTCTGCAGTGGGTGGTAGCCATCGTGCCTATTCCCAACTTTCTCTATGGTCTCAATTTCCCAATCTTTGCATGATGTTATAGACACCAAACACTAAGGAAAAAATTGTAATTCATATTTATTTATCTTGTCTGTTTGTAACATGCTTTAGTTAATCTCTTACATCATACAAACTGTGCTTGTTAGAAATACAACATGTGTGTCACAATAAATATACAATGTTAGTGTGCGCGTGTGTCTGGTGTTAGTTGCAACATCTTTTATAATAAGTACTTATTAAGATCATGTTCGTTCGTTGTGAGGTGGCCTTGCCGGCCTATCATGTTTGCTTTTGAAGCGAATCATTTAGTGTCAAATTCAATTTAATATTCAAATAAAATATTACAAAATTTAATTCAAGTATAAAAAATAGGACATTATAAATTATGAAGAGTTACGCTAAGGTCGTCCAGTGCAACAGTGCAGTTTGGTACAAGCCCCGCCTGCAACCTGTTGCGCGCACTTGAAGAGCGAATTACTGCTACCCGCTAGCTGCGCACGCGCTGCCCTGCGTGAACATCAACCATCAGGGGCACGGAATAGCCCATCACCTCGGAACCAATCGGTTAGTGTGTGTCGTCTCACGCTTATAGGCCTGGTATCGTGGTACTTTTGTACATTGATTGTTGTGGATTACTTAGTTTGTAGGAGTGTTTTATAATTGTCTGTGTGCACAGTATCGATATTATAAAGACTTAAGATGCCACTCCGGCGCACTCCACCGGCTTCACCGCAAGTATGCATATCGCAAGAGCCGTTGAGCGCTGTGTCTGCAAGCGGCTGCAAGCACTGCGGTATCGCAAACATTACACCACTGCGCATCTGAACCGGACCTGAATAAGCCCAGAATAGTGGAGGAATCAGAATGTGGAGCCCATAACGTTACCCAACGTCCTAAACGTAAGCGCGCAGTTTGCACTGAAACCCAACTTAATGATTTTATGTTGGAAATGAGGTCTATGTTTGCGGAATTTAAAGCCCAACTACATTCTCCGGATGCAAAAATGGAAAAAATATCTGTGGCGATTAAAGAAATTAGAACACAAAACGCGGCTATGCAAAATGCAACCGACTTCCTTGCAAACAAATTCGAGTACTACAGTCGCAGTTGGAAAAGATAGACTCTGATCGATGCAAAGATTTACAGCACATTCGGGAACTCGAAGAAAAACTGCAGCATCTAGAACGTCACAAACGGGCTTCGTGTATTGAAATTAAAAACATCCCATGTGCTGCCGATGAAACAAAGGAAGTCCTTCTAAAGCATGTATCTTCCATAGCTCAAGTTCTTCATACTCGAATTGACCAGAACAATGTGAGAGATGTGTTCCGCATTGCCAAAAAAGACTCTGAAGATAGAACCATTATTGTGGACCTCACAAGCGTGCTCATAAAAGAAGCTATTATATGAAAATACAAAGAGTACAATAAGATGAATAAAATTAGCAAATTTAGCACTGAAACTCTTCGTTTTAATGGTCCACGTAAACCTGTCTTTATTTCTGAAAATCTGTCACCGAGAATGAAGATACTTCTCTACGTAAGTAAGGAATATGCAAAAACTAATGCCTATGACCACTGCTGGGTTTCACATGGAAAAAACTTTTTACGGAAAAAGGAAGGCTCAAAGGTTATTCCTATAAGATTTGATCAAGACCTAGAAAATTTAAAATCTACTTGTAATTTGTGACTATTCCTTAACAATTTCAGATTTCTTAACAGTTTGCTAGCATTATATATTATAAATCTTATTTGTTTATTTGGCAATAGAGTACTCAC
>DWPG01000249.1:0-10386 GCA_018251495.1 Autochton cellus | reverse complement strand
GTAGGACACTAACTAGTGTCACACTTGGTATGTGTGGTATATGTGGTAGTATGCTCCAGGCCTTCCAGGTTATCTTGAATGTCATAGAAATAATAATACCTCTGTAATGGACAATAGAACCGTCTACTTGGAAAGGTAAGTAGCTATACTCTGGTTTGTTAAATATCCTTCCATGGGAGTGTGCTCAAAAGTATTTATTATCTTATTTTTATTTGCAGATATTTAATTTACGCATTAGCTGCGAGGAACACAGCCCAGCTAAGTAATTCTATCAGTTTTAACCTTGAATAAATTATACAAGACACTTTTAAAATAAAGGTTAATGTAATTGACTTTTGCAAACGTTGAATTTTGAATGACTAAGACGTAATTTACCAAATAGTTGTAATTTATTACTAAAAATCGTTCAATGGGTTTGTTAGCACTTTAAAAGTGCTATCTCACTGACCTAGGACAATGGAATGAGCCGTCCTGTAGGTACCGCTATGTCTATATCTGAAAACTCGAGTAGAGTAACCCAATGACCCGCGAACAAACAATGCATCCAATTCATTTGTATCAAAACATTTATGGCAATACTCGTTCGTTACTAAGAAGTAAACGCAATAGATTTGTTTATTTAAGTCCTGCACTTTAGCTTTCAGTAAGGTGAGCAAATAGTAAATACCTAAAGCAAAGAAAAGCAGTAGTCATAAAGACAAACAAAAAGAAAGCAAACCATTAAAGTGTATAAACAACAATAAAAGTATAAAAACAAATAGTGTAAATAAATCAGGCTGTAAAACTTAATTGCTTTAACAGACAAAACCGTATATTTTGCGCAACACATTTTTGAAAATTCACAATAATATTGACAAAGACGGTTTTTTTAAGTTCAACCTAGCCGTCCCAAAATCTAAACCGGTCCACACATTTGTAAAGCTTCGACGCAGATTGCATTACGTCTTATGGGTTCAATGAAAGGACCGTCAATAAAATCGGTAAAGTAAAAGATATTGGAGCCCCTCAGGTACATTCGAGTATTGAGATCGCTCATAGACATGTCAGGTGTCGCTCAATGTACAAAAAGGAAGAATGCCGACAAAAAATGGTTGGGAGAAACGTAGAGCGAGTCGAACAAGTCAGAATTGAAGCGTCCGTAACATCCGTGAGGTTATTGAGGAGCGCACCACCGGAGCGTAACGTCACCGATGTGACCGCGGGGTCGATGACCGTCTGAGGCTCGTTCGTGCAATCGATCGGACGATGCAACGCAACGTCTAGACAGCGATCGCGATCCAATTCGGACGCCTATAACGCCTTTATTTAGATGACCTCCTCTGACATTTGCGAGCCGAAACAAAGGAGCGAGACAGGTGGCGTCCGGTGAACACACCGATACCGCAGTACCTAGTAAAATTATACACGCACACACATGCTGCCCCGATGAGAGCTTTCACCCGCCGCGTCGCCCGAAGCGATTGCTCGACATACATAATACAACAAACGTCGTTATATAGATAATTCTTTAAAGCGTTATTTTCTCCACCGGCGGAATAATGATTGTTCGCTGTCACGAAATGTCGGAGTTAATAAAACGTAACCAAATTTACCAACTTCCTAATAACAGAAATAACAGAATCCCTACAACCGACGCTAAAAAAAGGCCATTGATGAAATCTCTTTTAAGAATTTGTCGACAGAGGTTCTCCGAGTTCAAAGTTAGATTAAGTGGAGTTACCTCAATTATGTAACGAACGATGAAATTAGATTCTTTTTTCACATTAATGACTGGCAAATAAGCAGATAGAAGATACTGGTGATACTTCTCACCAATGCCAATGAACTTGCAAGAGCAAAAAGTTTACAAATAAAATTTATCAATATATAAAAGGACGTTTAGAAATTGTTTAGAGATTCGTAGAAGTTTTACAAGGACAAGGACAAATAGTACTTACTGTACTATTTGTCTTACTGTACTTATTTACAATGAAAAACTCGTTACAGAGTACTGTACATACTGAAAATTATGCAACATGGTAATTTACCATGCATATCCCCAGTATAGTCAAGCTGCAGGTTACACGGAAACGACGTGAGGCACGGAAGGAGCGCTCGTGCAACTATTTATGATGGAATACGTACAGATGTGCCACGAACTAAGCATCCATTGCATATGTTTAGGTCCAAAATCCATCCGGGCTCGTCATCCCTTCTATCTGACTCTTACCTAATCGGTAAACTATGTCAAGCGGTAAGGAACAGAAACAATGTTATGGTAAATATTACGAAAGTTACTTTATCACAGAATCGATCTCCAAATATACAATATTAATCTATATGAATAACAGTCAAAACTGAACCAGATCATTGAACATGATTTATTAACTATCCGATGACTAATAGTTAAAATTCTACGAAAATTCTTTGTTAGAAATTTGCCAACAATAATAAATTTAACTTCTATTTATAATATAATAAATGAGTAACGCGAATAAATAAAAATCATACCAACATTATAAAATTGTAATTTTTTATACACTAAAAGTACATTCAACACTACCCAATTTTTGTTAACGTTGTTACCAATGTAGATTTTGGGTAGAACAGTTCAGTTACACACTTATGTACAGATACGATTAACCTATTTAGGCTCACAAAACATTTCAAGAAATCCTGAATATAGAACCCCTCAGTAAATAACCGCAATCACAAAATACGATACCAAAAAGATACCGAAAAAATATATCATTTATACCTTTTTGCCTTTATCCGTGTGATCTGATTTCAAAGTAGCGCATGAAAAGTCTAGATACTAAATGCATAGGTTCCGCACTTGACCTATTTTTCTGGTCGCCGGCGGCTCATGTTTATCGCGCTACCGTGTACACGTGAACTTAGAATAAACATAACTAACTTAACGTTAACAATTTACAAACAATAGAATGTTCGTTTATTTTATTATTAAATCAATAAAACTACAAGTCAATACAAATTAAAAAAGGAATACTTTATACATATTTCACGCTAATTAAACGCATAAGACAAATAATAGTCGGTATATAATTTGTATTAAATTAAATGCCATTTTCGGGAGACAGTATGCCTTCACTAAAATAAATTTAGTTTTTTATTTATCGCAATCCGTTCAGTAAATCACTAGATAATTATAGATACTTAAGCATTAATTGCTAGTCCAATTGTAAATGCAAGTGAAAACGAGGCCATAATGCTAGTGAAAAAAAAACGTAAACAGTGATTTAAATTTGGTTAATTTTGGTGTCAAGCAAACCACGCGCCACGTGTATAACAATGCATCTGAATTCAACTAGCATTTGAATAAATGTTTCTTCAGTTGCTCACATTTATGGATGAGGAAAATGAAATGGAAAATGGGCGTTCAGACCACCAAGCGTTGTGTAACCCAAGTATTAATGTATGTTGGAAAGTCTATGAATTCCGAGTCAGAATCACCTTTTTTATGGACAGTGGCTTTTGGGGCCTTTATTGCTTCCAAGTTTTCTTGATAGATAGTGAGCAAGAAGATTTCAAAGAGGAATAGAAGGTTCAAAAAGAAAAGATGATTAAATTGAACTCTAAGAAGAAATTAGACGCAAATGTTGAATGGTTATGTGACGATCAAACGACACTTTCACAAAGCTGTAACAAAAGATATACGTTCCACGAAATAATGTGAGCCATAAATGTTGATCGTCCGCTCTTTGGTCCACACTTAAACAATGGGAATTGCTATACAAAGACTATTTAACAATTTTGTTTACTTTTCGCCCGAAACATTTGATTGTTAGTTCACAAAACATTATATCACGTTCAACAGTGGTTGTATATCGAGTTATTTTATATTAAACAGTTCATACACCGTTCAAAATACTGTGAAGGGCGCTGTGATAACGCCGTGTACTCTGTGGTCATTGTCTGATATCAGGAACCAGTTTGTGTTCCACGCCCACGAGCCGGCGATAAATGGAAGTCAACTTGAAATAATACCACTGTAAGTGATCAATACTGCGAAAGTTGTATCTTGTTATTCTTGTTGCAGATATTGTGAAATTATTTGAATGTTAGGAAATAAGCACCGTTTGAACGTGATAAAATTGATTATATGCGTACATTTCATTTTATAGTGAGTGCATTTGCATAGTTTATTGTATTTGAGGTGATTTATTTGATTCAGCCTTTCCGGTTCTAGGCGCGTCAAAAAGAACCTATAATATTTGCATATCTACAAGTAAGAATTAGACCCTAATAAAATTTTAATTGGGGAAAAATGCGGCCAAGTGCTTGTCGGATCACACACAGCGAAGCGTCCTACAGTCAGGATGAATCAAAGTACAAAATTTCATTTATATATTGATAATAATAATTTCCAAGGATAGTAAACAGGACAGACGTAAATGAGAAAATTATATGGGATCCTATGTAGTGGCACTAGAATATGAATTTCTATAAGGTTCAATCTTATTCGTAGACGCGTTACTTTTCTAAATGTCAAAATTGAAATGCCTAATATCATCCGCTCGATCTGAAAAACACTAACATACAGCACAAATTTAAATAAAAATACACACTATAAGCGAAGTAGTCGACTGTAACATTGTTGATAGTATCTCAAATATATCACATTCCTACTTAATACAGTGGGGTGGGTGCAAAGGGGTTGCAATGACAAAGCTGAGAAGATCTATAGCCATCTCTTTTCTACATCTAACCCCTAATACGTGAGATCCTAGTCCCAGACAACAGCTAGTTAAAATAGCATAAATACATATTTTTATTATTATGAAGAGGTTGAAAGACCCTAGTCTAAGCAATGTATATAACAGCAATGAATATTTAACGTTGTATGTATGCGAATAACCATTATGCTCAAGAATGTAATATGGTGAGTAACGCAGTGCGTAATATCTAGAATCAGAGCTTAAAGCACAGGTAATCGTCGAAGGCCGATGGGAACATAAAGACCATATAAAGTGGCATACAATATCTTGACTGCTTTATTGCAGTTATAAATAACTGACAACTAACTTTGAAAATCTATATACCGGTTCTATTGTTTATAAACACGTCGCGTCCTTTAATCGTTTCTAAAATACCAAGAAATCTATTAACTACCTACTTCCTTTGAGAAAATAAACATTTTCTACTTTTATGAGGGACTATTTTATTAATAGACTTCGCGAAGGAAAATATTTATATTTTAAATTTATCCTGACATTATAATTACCTCAACATTAGAAGATTTTTTTTTATGATAAGAAAATATTTTCGTCCATATTTTGGCATGGCACACTCAAATTCAAACATTTCAAAAATACAAATATCAAATAATGTGAATAAAGTTAATAGTAATCATTTACCATTAAGGCATAATCTAATCCCATTCCTATAATAATCGGCACCACTCCAACCAGGCCTGTGTCTGCTGAATCCAGCGGTTTCCCGCTGTCTTCTGCTTATGAAATATATAATAAAAGATTTATTTTTTGAAAGATTAATGTTGAGAAACGTAATCGTGTAGAGGAAGCAGAGTTAGAAAGCGAAACGATATCAAGGGGAGGAACATTCTAATGCAATATCCGTTACAACCGCATGACCAACTAATGATGACTCACTGGACCATGAGAAAACTATCATACATACAATAATAAATAATATAACAAACATAAAGCTTTACAATCGTGATGTCACTCAGAATCCCTTTGTTGTAGTAACCTTGGACAAGTAGGTACTTGTAGGTACATAAAGTATCTAGACATAAAACAGGTATCTAAAATAATAAAATAACTGATGTCAAGTAGACACGCCGGGAAAGGAACTTTACTATTCTTTTACACCAGCGTCATATTATTCTTTGTCTTCCTCAAGATTTATTCCCAATCGAATTACTATTATAATCTCCCTTTGAAACAGTTGAAGATATCCCAAGAATATTGTGGAGCGTAATAACACCAACAAATTGCTTACCCCGCGAGCAGTCTTTAGAGAACAATTTATCAACGTGCCCACCGTACTGTATAATAATACCGAAACAATTTCCAGACAAAGGATCAGATGTTCAACAATGCTTAACTAAAGCGGACAAAAAGCGTGGTAAAATTTTCATTTTGTTATAATCAAGATATTGATAAAAGGCTTGCAAAAACCCCGGTTATTTAATGTATAGTGCGGGGATGGGATATAATCCGGGCTCGCTACCTGCCGGCTTGCAAACGAGGATCAATTTCCCTACAGCCAGGTAACCAAATTATGCATGGGCACATTGCTGTATAATACACACGAAATCTCGCTGGAAGCTGGTATCCGACGTTGTAAAATAAATTTATTGTTGGGAATTGACTTAATGTTGTTTTGCTAAAGAAATGTTGATTATAACTTTTAGTAAGAGGTAGGTACTTCTACGAATATGACTGATTAACGAAATCAACGTAATTTTGTCGTAATTGAAAGAAAGGCGTACAATGAATGAGGAAGTGTGGAATGTGGAAGTAATTGAGTCATTTAGCGAGTAGCTGCGTCGGTGGTGGGGCGCGGGCGTGGGGGGAGGAACCGCCATGAGGCAGCTCGGCGTGACCTAGTTCAGCACTCGCGTCGGCTCAAGGACGGATCGACCGCTATTTATAGAGTTCATTCGTCGTTCGTCATAGCATCGCACTTTACATAACTGAAGTAAGCTGTCGCTAGGTGCGCCGCGGCACGTGATCCGATAGGCTGGTATCGCAGACGATGTAACCAAATTGACTCCTAGAGAAATGCAAACACTTTCTAATCATATGTCATTTAATCATCTCTTTCTGGAGATTTCTGTACACACCTAAGAAAACCACTTTATCTTTGTCCACATTTTCGCAACCTTTAATTATCTCTGAGAATTGTTCACAAATAAAAAAATCGCTTAATTTTCTCAGAGAGTTGCTCATAAATAATAGTCGTACGTGAGGAAAAGATTCAAACTTTTAATTCCAAAAACAAGTTTGTTTCTATCGAATATTGAATCTGAACTAAAACTAATCGTCTCAACCAATTTATCTTATGGCACGTTTCTGTCCGAGCGCGCAGTATAATTTTCCATACATACAAATACAGTCTACTCGGTTACTTCCTCTAGGGCAATATTGAACGCCATAGACTTTCCCACGGCGACGGCCAAAGGGGAATGATTGTTAGTTCGGCGCAATAATAACCCACTTCCCTATTAACACGGGGTATTAATACTCGAGATTGACCTGGTCACGCGAAAGAGCCGAGGTCAAACAGAAGGAAAGAAAGCTTCAGAGCTTGGTATATTCTGCCTGCAAACGGAATCGCTAATCAAAATTAAATCTTTTCAAATGGAGTTTATGGAACCAGTTTCGAAAATAGAATAGGGAGAAGATTTGTGACATATTCCTTGAATTGGTTTAGATATTTTGAATGTTTTTAAGCATTAATGGTTTTTAATTGATCGGGCCTATTTAAATCATTTCAATTGCTGCTCAGAGAAGTTACTTCCGCCTAAAGAAAGCATGTTAACAATTATGCAATGCGCATAAATTACATTATACATGCATGCCAATCACCTTGACTACACCTTTATTTTTTATTGAATTGAATTATTGTTACTTGTTAGTAAAATAAAATAATGTACTCGTAATTTCCAAGTACCTAGTTGTACATAAAGCTCCCAATGTGTAGTACACTACAATATTATAATGCTGATAAGATAGTTTGTTACAAAACATATTTTTTAATTCGATACATATTTGATCTCAACAAGGAAGAAGCTGATGAAAGAAGATTATGCCGCTGTAGCAAGATTTTTATAAACTCTAGCCTGCTTAATCTGTCTGAAACACGGAGCCTCTTAAAAGATCTAATAAAATGGTTGTTAATTGATACATTGTGGTTAAATTATAAACTTTGTCACGTTAGGAGACAATGTAAACGCGAAGAGAATAATAATATACGCAAATAATATATTATTTATTACATTGACATTACGCTAGAAGGTACTAGGCGGCCATTATGCGCGTAGCATTGGCGCAAATGCAGTTTGCGTTGCATTCTATTGCCGTTGTTCCGAGGTCGTGATGCAATGTGGTCAGGTGGTTCGTAGGCTATGTTGAATACGGCGCGATTGCATCACAACTCACGTGCACAAGAGCCAAATGCATAGTTCCGACTACAACTATTATATACCTACTTAGCAACGAGAAGGTTGACGCGTTACACATAACGCTTCAAACAAAATATTATTGGCTTGAGAAACCACGCGACTACAACATCCAATTGTGGACTTTAACGATTGTGGACTTAAAGGATTAAGAAGCAGGTAATAAAAATCTCAAAATCAATGAACGGTTACAGCCGAAAGAATCCACCATTTCCCAATGTCTATTCATTAATTTATGTGAAAGAACGACATAACACAAGTGTATTTTAAAATAACAGTAATTTATGTTCGTCATAAAGAAAATATTTCTCCGCCCGTTCCGAATCACAAGAGCCCGTGACGAAACGTAGCTATAAAACAGAGATCAACTACCTACTACTATTAAATTATCATCAGCAACAAAAATCTTCAAGCGATCGTTTCAGTTAGTGAACAGATAACAAGAGAAATTAACGTAGCAACAGTCAACAAGCATCATCGATTTTTCTCTACCCAAACACCACGTGATACAAAATACTCCTCGTTCGAGTTCAATACAGTGGTAGTGTTTATACGAAATGTATTGTGAACGCACATTTAGAAATACAACGGCAACACAGAACAGTTTCTCCGATATACTCTATCACTAGGCGATAACTATGAGAAAATAATTTTACTGTTATTCCCAGCGGCACGCACACACGTGTGCAATACAGGAACGTAAGATGCGTCGGCTACGATTGTAAATTTTTGTTAATGTGTTTATATACCGCTCTCCACCTGCCGTGTTAATAATAAACCACTCTCGTGGTTGGACAATACTAAATTACAGGCTTTTAACTGTTTCTTAATTATTGTGCGTTCGGATTTTGTTAAAGTTTGTTTAACTTTATTTATGGATACATGAAGAATGTGGTGATGTAAGGTATTTAGGCCTTATAGGAATACACATTACAGAGTCGTTTTCCAGTTTTATTTATGTCAAAATGCAATGAATAAGATGATAAGGATTTAGTATGGTAAGGACGATTTAAAATTACATTTATAATACAAAACCATTCCTTATATTCTTTGAGAAAGACAAAGAAAACAATTGGGTAGCTAGAAGTAAACGCGTTAAGCTTCAAACTTTGATTCTTTATTCTATCACTACAATAATGTTGTCTGACAACAGTAGAAGTCCTTGTGAAATTATAATTAGTAATGCAAAACATTGAACTCGGGCTTGGACAAGTTCCAAGTTCCAACTTGTATTAAGCTTTGTGAATAGCGAAGTTGATGCTATCCAGCGTTCCCTACGTTTTAGCACACGACAAAGCTTCGTCTACTCCATTTAGATCCTTTTGTTATGGTATGAATACGTGTAAGAAAGTTGCCTGGATTACGTCCTATGTAAAGTAGTCAGTGTTGCAACATCTACTCCATGAATCATCTCAAATACGATTACAACAGAATGAAATATTAATCAAGCTATATCAAATACTCTCTTATCATTTCTATTTCTAGCTAAACATTCTGGCACTATAATTGTAAAGTCAGTCGTATACAAACAAAAAAATATTTATGGCTTTTTTATTTTTAGTGAAGTGATAGTTTCTCCTTGTTCCCAAATCTTCGCATTTTTTCTTATTATTTATTTATTATGATATAAGTGGAAGACGGACGTGGACCAGATGTTAATAGTTTCTGTCGCCGATGCACATCTGGAACCGATTCTAAATAGAATACGGCTCCTACCTGAAGTAGATCACATGTGCGTTGCTAGTTGAGCTGGCAGAACCATGTAATACTGGCCATGTAATGTGTATAACTGCCTGGAAACTAAATACAGTTTATATATACACTATTGCTGCTGTTTACGAACATTACAATTGTAAATTTGTTTTGGTTGATATATAAATCTTTGAAAAATCTTTGAAAATTTCACGCGTTATTAAATTACTGTGTACCTACTAAATTATTTTATAAGGCTACGTATAGTTGATTCTCTATAATTACGACTATGAACTGTCGTCATTGAAAGTTACGTTAACGAATGTAGCTTCTTTTAACGCGAGTAGCACTTTTTGGTAACCAAATTACTCTTACCTATATATACCTATCCAAGGCTATTCAGTGATTCTAAAATTTATTTTTATGAGTAATACTTTTGGTCGATAATATTACATACTCTGTATCGACTGTATCGTTAATGATGTGCGTTGCACTGATAAATTATTCGGCTCAAAGGTCATGAGTTAGGAGACTTGAGGTCTGGT
>DWPG01000248.1:0-10388 GCA_018251495.1 Autochton cellus | reverse complement strand
ATTACAGATGTCCATGGGTGGCAGTGGCCACTTACCATCAGGTGGACTGCATGCTCGTTTCCTACTTCCAAATTATACAAAAGAATCTAGCAGACATAAACATTTAAAATTTAGAACATTATAGTTATCACAATACATTTTGTCATTTTTTTAAATATTTGCCTGCACTGTATTACGTTCTAGTACGGTGGTCATTATCTCTATATATATCATGCGAATCATATTATTAGTTAACATCTTTATATATAAGTCTTTGAAATTAATATAGTTTTATCTTAACCACGTTAAAAAACCTTTTAACGTCAAGGTTTATTCATATAAATCATATTTCCTCATATACTGAGAAACAATTAAGACCCTTCGTTAAGGAGTTATAAATATGAAATTTCATTTAATGTTTTTTATAAGAAAATATAACATCACGTACTAGGTAAGTACTTATTGGACGCCGCAGATACACAGCAATAATAATAATTAGATTAAAATCTAAGCCAGTGTGAGAGCATTAATATTCAAAACACGATTTCACCACCAGCTGTTTGATTATCTCCGATGGAGCGCACGAGAAAAATTTAAATTCACCCGGCGTCGCTGCAAAATGACAGCTAAAACTAGAAATACGGAGCGGCCTTTGATTATAGAGATGTCGATACTAGTTCCTTCTATGACATGACAAGGGTAAAATTCAAAAATCTGAATATCATCCCTTTTGGTTTTATTTTTCTATATTATAAACCATTTTATTATTCATCACAAAGATGCATAATAAAATGGTTTATGTATATGGAAAATATATATGCTAAACTATAAATCGGTAAGTCACCTCCGTTTTAGAACAGTACGTATTCATTTGCATATTTTTAACATAAACTTTTGAAGACATTTTTTAGTATTTACAATATTATTCGTGAATCTCTCACGCATAGAATTGAGAATTTTACGTACATTTTGTTAAAAATCTTGCTTTATAGTATTATTTACTTAATAATCAACCTCATTATAGACAAGCACTTAGCCAACTTAACTCAAGGGAGTGTCAAAAATGTGTAATATATGCAATATGCAAATTGGAAGAACGGTAAACAAGATGGCGGTAAATATGAGCGGGAGTCTGTTGGTGGCACCGACATAAATATTCGGCGTTACTTATGCGCTGTCCCGTCCCGTTCCTGGGACAAAACCTCCGAAACCGAGCTGCTTTGATTTTAAATTCTAATTTTATGATTCATCTTGTTTGCATATCACAATCACTAAATTTGGCGGCTAGTAGGGTATTGGGTTACTGGTGTTGTCACGACTTTTACGTATTTCAACTTTAGGTTTGAAAATTTACAAAATGAAATGATTGTTTTGCTTTGAAATAATTATAAACTCATTTAAAATATATCATAATGTAATTTATTAATAATAAAAGTATGTCAGTGGTGACTTTCTGACGTTAAGTGATCATTGCAATCTTTTATTTTTAATGACAGAGATCCCCCTTTTCTTTTTTACCCAATGAAACACCTTCAGTGGCCATTCTCAGCACTAAATAGAGAACTCCGGGATCTCCATTAGAACACAACTGGAGTACTTTGAACGCGATGGCCGTTTATTTTCTGGAAACTACTTTTATTTTATACTCGGAATAAGGGCATCAGTCCTTTATTACGATTGTATTATACGTGCCTAGAAATCAAAATTGGAATTTATTTAACTAGTTACATTTGAACCGTAAGCCTTACGCATTGTCGCCATCATTAAATCTTATAAAGAAAATTCGCTGAAATAAATAGAAGAAAAATGAAGTTTCGCAAGTCTGCAAAATTTCTATTAAAAGTGAAACAAAAAAAGTGAGAACGTCACAATAATTTTAGTAATTCGCGTCGTACAAAACGTAATTCTCCAAGATTACTTTTAGCAAGTTGCGTAACTAATGAAGCAACTTGTGACACGGGTCGGCCTGGGATCGACGTAATCAAATTAATGAGAAAACTTCACTTCAATTTAGGCTTTCCTGCTCAATCTTTAGCTTATTTGGCAGCGGTCAAGTTTCCGAGCAATGTTGTTGTGGTTTAAATTGGAACAATCGAATCAACAACTACAATAATGAAATAAACAATTTTGGTTCAATTTTAAACTTATTTCTTTGTATTAATGTGAGAAAAGATTTCTGAATTTAAGTATACAAGTAATTGAGATTTATTATCTTTTAAGAAATTGCTTTATATTAATATTGAAAAATTAACAATAGACATGTGACCGTATGTTAGTATCGAATATAACTTTTTTTTTATATTAATATTGAAAAATTAACAATAAACATTAATAACTGTATATTAGTATCCAATATAATTATTTCGTCGTCATCGTCAGCTCATTATAGTCCCACTGCTGGGCGCGGGTCTCCTCTCAGAGTGAGAGGGCATTTAGGCCATAATCCACCGCGCTGGCCAAGTGCGAATTGGTAAACTTCACACACCTTTGAGAACTTTTAAAGAACTCTCAGGTGTTCAGGTTTCCTCACGATGTTTTCCTTCACCGTTAAAGCAAGTGATAATTAATTTCTAATACGCACATAACTTCGAAAAATAAGAGGTGCGAGAGGTGCCTAGGGTTTGAACCTCGGACCATCCGATTGATCGGCCGAGTTTCAACCATTAGACTATCACTGCTTCATATGTGTATACTTATTTATTTATTTATTATTTTTACGATACTATAAGGTAATTCGTATTCGTCTGAAATATTTGATCTATTTTTAATATATTAATGTGTATTTTTCTATATTTTTTTGTTTATAAACACTTTTGTTACTTGCGACACTTGCCTACACAATTGAGTGTTCTCATGTTTCGGGCAGTGAAGTGTGAAATTCAAAATTCAACTACTATTTTTAGCCGAGTGAGTTATTCACCCCTGTAACCTTACCGCTATGTTCGTATTCGGGAAGATTTCCCTTCAGATAAACTCAGCATAATAATTCAACATTGTTTACACTGGAATCCTTTTAGGTGCGTTTGAAGTTTTATTTGTACTTTTTCTTTTTGTATCTAATTTACGGTTTTATAGCTTGGGGAAAATCGCAATAAAGATTCATATCTACGTTTAAAAATTCTTATTACAACATATTGTACAGGTTTTGTTTAGTTTGTATTTCGATCTTAAAATGGTTAACAAAGTACCTATAGTTAAATCAGCTTGGAGATGTTTTTTTAATTGTAGTAGTGTACTGTCAGCAGATTAATAAAGAAATAGGTACTTACTTATATAGTTATTAATAGATAGATAATTAATATTATACAAACGTATTTTTAATCATGAATGTCTTCAACTATCGTACGTTTATAGAATAAAAAGGCCACATTAGTTTGCAAATTCATTTTAAAGTAATTCATGAAATGTGTATGTATATCCATACAGTTAATAAATCTAATACCAGCATGTCATATGTTTAACTTGATAATTGATGATTGATGAAATATCAATCTTCACAGAAATGAGCCATATTACTATCACATCTCAACAATTATTACTTATGGCCATGAATATAGGGATCACATACAGCTTTATAATAAAACTGTCTGTTATCATTGACACAAGCGATAAAAACATTAGGAAAATGCGATCAAGTTGTTCTTGAAATGTTTTTACTAAATAATAACTTACTAGTAGACAAAGTTATATGTCTAAATTATATGAAATATCTACAACATATTTTAGCAGCATTTTCATAATTTCAAAAAAAATAGTTTAACAGCAAGCAAACTTTTAAGCAATAATTTTTAATACATTCCCATAATTTAGCTTCTTTAAATAAATGTTATAGACTTAACATGCTTCATAAACTTTAGTGAAACGTTTACATAAACTATGACTGTAATCGTACCACTCATTTATCGACTAACTGCCTCCTGAGTGTGGAACGTGAGACTCCTAACTACTCAAAACGCCTTAGTATAAGTACATTATACGATGCGTAAACGATATGGATTTTGAATAACTACGAGTACATGCAGTATGTAAAACTAAGTGAGGCAAATTCGGGCACATGTGCGGAGGCACGCTTGTCAACTTAGGCTCTACTTAGCGAGGTGTTTAAGCGCTCATATCGCTCCTAAATAGATGTATCCTTGAGAGTATGTGTACAATAACTAGGCACACTTTGCAAGCCCGTTTACAATGTACTGCTTCTGCCTATCGCACTAGCGTTTCTAGGAATTATATTTAATATGAGATATTGAAAATAGCTTCATAGAATCTTATATCATATTAGTTAAATTTACAGCTAAACTTATCTTTTTTACTATAATAGTAGGTATAGGTAATTTTGCTATTATGAATTTAAAATATAATTTCTCTTGTTATGTTATCTTTATGTTATAGATGTTATCTTTATGATATAGATAAGTCTAGGATATTCTACCCCTGAGGACTATGTTAGAATGCCTCGGATAAGTATGTGTCCCTTACCACACCCTTCAAACCAGAGCATAACACCACTGTTAATAGACAGAAATAGGAGCAGTGGTGGTGCCTCCGAAGTCGAACCATAATACCACATAGGGTTCTACCACCTTCAAAAACATTTATAACAAAATGAGGCATTCTAGCTTAGAACTTAATTAGGGCTTGTATTGTATCCTTTTTGATTTGGTTTCAACTATTCACTCAATAATAATGTAACAATAATTTCAAATATGTAGAGTAGACACATCACTATTAATAAAAAATGCGGCAAGGTCGTTGTGTGGCTGGCCAATCAGGGAATGGCGCTAACTTCTGTCAGTTTGAAAATATTTTTACGTCATAGGTTTTTGCTTTGGTGGATAAATAATTATGTAGGTACTGCAATTAGATGTTTATACATAGTTTTAATTTATAATATGCCCTTCTTATTTTATCTAAAATATATAATATAACTGGATTCCAAATACACAAAACACATAAAATACTTTTATAGCTTTGTATTAAATCGACATGTTTGTAAGAATAAGTATTAAATAAGTAATTAAGACATGAAATGCAATATATTTGCTAGACAAAACATTGAAACAAATCTTTTAATATAAGCTAAATAAAAGCGATGAACAAAGTACATATTGCAACAATTCAAATATGGCGCGAAGATGTAGGCAGGCTAGCAGCTCCATCGATGCAGATTTGGGTCAAGGTGGGGCACGGCGCTGTCTCGCTCCCGCATGCGCCAGTAACGCGCTCTGTAAATACTACGCAGAAGATCACCTACTAACCCACTACTTACGTACAGAAAAGGCACTTGTATAAAAGTAGTGTGGGTTTTTCTGCGCTAGTTTTATAATAAAATGCAAGTTATTTTTACTGCAACTTTATTGAGATTACCTTTACGCTTAAATGTTACATGTTTAATTCTTTTGATTCAGCATTGCGGACTCGAGCTTGCTGAATGAGATTCTTGCCCGGGCTAGTTGACCTCGCAACCTATTTATTACCTACTTTAGGATACATTCATTAAATGGTACCCTATTTAATTTTATGAAAAACTCCTTTCTCATTCAGAAAGGAGGCCCGTAATAAGAAAATTAACGCAAAGTTCCAATTAATTAAATATAATAACGAACAATCAATATGATAAGATAAAGCATAAGCAATAGTAAATGCGAATCAAACCATTACTGTCCCCTACTGGGTACGCATTTCGGGAAGATTATAATCTTCTAAATTAGGTACCCAATCATTATCAAATATTCTCATATTTGTTCAATTTGCTCGTATTGCATAGTAGTTATATTCTCTTTACATTGAACAAGCATGATTGCAATCTCGTGTAAGAAAACGTGGTACGCGTGATCGTTATTAATTTATGTTTACCATACCACGGTACTGCGAACTGCGACTGTACACATCGCGAGTCGGTGCAGCCGACACGTGTTCCTATACATAACGTCATCGTACGGTGTCAGCTATTTATAGCGACTGTCTATTTAACATTATATTTTACTTCCATATGAAAACTTATAGAACTGTCTGTCTCTGTGTTCTATGTGCAGGCGCCGATCACAGCCAATTTAAAATAGAGAGAATAGGTACGTGTTTCGGGCAGCTTGGAAAAAAAGGTCACCAGGTGCAACTTGTATCTAAATATCTCATCTCCTAAAACTTGAACACCCTAAATAAGATTTCTGTTTTGGGCATGATGGGCATAGTAATTCCGCACAGACAACTATGTGAACACGTCAAGTAAATGAATTGTATTTTGTAAAACAATAATATTCCAGATTTATTACAAGTTTAATTATATAAAACAGTATTATCCATAGACTTCGATTTTTTGGGCTAATGGTCTTTTCATAATATTTTCTTGTCTGAATTCCTCAGCTGAATTCATAATGACCATCCCCACAGCTCTATAGTGGTGCCATCTGCTCCAAAATCCATTTTAAATGCTAACAGCGCACTTTATCAGTGGAACACTGCAATCGTGGTGTAAATTTATTTTGCTGTGGCTACAGGAGCATTTACAAGATATAAAATTGATATTTCTACTTATCGGCAAAGGGGCGGCTGCCAGGGGTACAAGGTTTAGAAACCTGCATTTTGTCGACCACACAAGAAAAAATAAACTATGATTATACTTTTTCTTCCTATAGCTTTTAAGTGATTTTGACTTTTCATTTGAACTACAAACTTTAACTTTTAACTACAATCAGTCAAAAGTTCTATTGACCAAAGCCTTTGGTCAAAAATATTTTTGACTGATTTTGCTGGTTAAAAGTACTTTAGACTGGAACATCTATATTAATTAATTTATTGAGAACTAAAGAAATTCCCATTTTAAACCTTTCAAAAACACAATCTCTGCTTATTGTAGGTTTTGGACCTCTCACAGGCCAACCCATTTCTGTCCCATAGCTTTTTACCTCTGACTGTGGGGTTTAAATTGGAATTCGTTGACTTTCTATAAAATTATTTAGAAATACATAATTAATTTAACAGAGTGTTGATTCAAAAAAACTACTCGGGTAAATTATTACTTACTTAATATTTATAAATAAAACGCCAAATTTGTACAAAACTATTTTATTATACACATTCCTATAAATCAGTATAAAACGCAATGCCCAAGTCATTACTTACAGCACAGCTGCGGATTAAGGATCTCTGTGAAGTAAATTAGTCTCATGATTAATAAACGTAACTTGCTAATGTAAGTGTCGATTGAAACTTAGTTGTGGATAAGAAAGACTGAAAAAACAAGTAATAGTAAAAAGTAAATAAGTCATATTAGTGAAATTGATTATATTAATTCATACACAGGAAGTATTAACAGGTTTGCTTGATGCTTGATTTTATGGTTTTAAATGAAACCCTGTGCGCTCATCACATTGGCTACGACACTGATTATAATCACAAAAAGTCATGTCTATGTGAATCATAATGGTCGTATAATAATTCCGCGGTTGGCACAATTGACGGTCGCTAAACATCCTGCGATGCATTTTAATTTAAACCATTCTGAGCACACTATAAAGAACACTAATGTAAAATGTACGATATAATCATATAACATACTCAGTTGCTGTATGAACTAAAATCTAACATTCCACAAGGAAACAAACTTTAATTTTAAAGTAAAGATTCATGAATAAAGTGGTCTGCAAAAGACGCAAAATATTAAGGTACCAAACCAACACACAGACGTATATTTGATAAGTCTGTAATCTAACAGGAGTTATAATGGAGTTGTTCATCAAGATTTATGCTCTTAGCTAGTTTGTTATATATGTAATTGTATGTGTTACTTTGACCGTGAGTAGTGTTTACACAATCAATCAACAATGATAGTCACGAATAATCGTGACATAACTGTGTGCTTAGTCATGCACTTCGTATGTTTCGTAAATCGTTAAATAAATGCTACTTAATATAACATAAACACGAAGATAACAATTATACAATATTACACTAATTTAGCCACATTATACTATGATAACTACACACAAGTTTAAGTAAGCTGTGAGATGAAAATGCCAAAATACACATTTTGCAGTCTTACAAGTGTGGTCCACTGCCGTGATCAAAATCTCATGGATTAATTTACGAAAACGAATTTATTTATTGTAGATTACGAACATAGCGTACCGCACGGCCTATGATGGTAAGAAAAGGCCATTATTTGTTCACCTATTGCCAAAATTAAGTTATAATTTCCGTTCGTTAAATGGGATTAAGTTTAAGAGGTATTTATAAAACAGATACTCGTACAAGTACTCGTATTTATGATAAAAAGACAATAATATCATGGATATAATTTATTTACAAGATATTTTAGTTCAAGTCATTTTTTAATCATGTATAAAAATGTTAAAGGCATTGCTAGATCTGGAAACAAATTCTGGAAGATCTTCCTCTCTATGTTGATGCTTAGTAAAAGTGTTGCCAGTAAATATCCCTTGTCAACATTTTGTTTAAATAATTAAGTTTGGACTGCATTAAGTTTGTAAAACTTGCATTAGTATATGATTAATTTTTTGTATATTTTTTATATAAATGAAACTATAGACGAAATGCAAATGTCTGGAATCCAAAAAATATACGACAAATTTTAGCTAAGCCAATTTATCTATATTTTCATTGTTAACTTAATTGTTAATATTGCAGTTAATCAAAATCTAAAATAGACTTTATATATTATTTGCGATACAAACTTAGAAAATTTACAATTTTAGAGTGCATCCTATGGTAGAAATATTTATTATAAGTACTTACATAAAAATATCAAACTTTCTTCCTTATTAAAAACCCTTATATAAATTGTTCACCGGTACAGGTTACAGTGGGCTGAATGATAATGGGAACAAATATAATTGTAACTGTTGTATATTGAATATAATAAGAAATTAATTTATAACACATACATAACATTTTAGACTGTCATCATTGCGACATTGTGTACTTAAGTACTAGAGAAGCCACTTGAAACATAAATCCTGTCCTTTTTTGTAGCTATACGTCGCTGAAGCGCTGAAACAATAATAATACCGTCTAACGTATCCTTCAAAACTGCAGCATTAGATTTGCTGCAAAACGACTGGGTACAGTGCGGTTCAATTACTGCATTTGAACAGGACACAACAGTGGTTTGCGGTGTCTTCTATAGTACTTTAGTACATAGTATCTCGATGACCGTAATAAACATTTTATGATGCCCTAATGCCAAGCAAGATCTGTTTGCTTTAATAAAATACCATGCGAGCGTAGATTAAAATATTTTTGATGCGTTTATAATCCTAGCGTTACATGAAAATCAACCAATCTTCGACACTTCACAATCCACTGAAGCTTGTACCACCACAAATGTACCATCAATATACGCACAAACATTTCTCACATAGAACACACTCAGTTTGATCCTCCCCCTCGGGCGGGGCGCGTGCTATCGGGCGGCGGGCGCGGGCGCGGGCGCGGGCGGGTCCGCCACCAGGTGGTACGTGAGCCACCAGGACAGCAGCGGCTGCGCGAAGGCCACGAACAGCAGGAAGTACAGGCGGCGCTTGGTGCCCGCGGGCCGCGCCCAGCCGCTCGCGTAGGGGTTCGCGTCGCCGTAGCTGCCGTAGCCGGGAGGCCCCGCCCCCGCCGCGTAGCCGTAGCTCGCCGGCTCCGGCGCCTGCGAGCCGCCCGACAGCAGCTGCAGCCGGAGCGTTTGGACCTACGAGGCGACATTTAAATATTATAGACTGCGTAAAATAAGAACAAATACAGAATTATCATACAGCAGTAAAATGCATATGTAAACAACCTAAATCAAAGGATGCCGATCCACAACCTTCCACTGAAAGCCAGAACTGCTTCAAGTTATATATAATTGTGACATTGATACCTTTTTGTTGGAATTTCACTGATTTTACTGCCTATAAAATCCTTTCAAGTATCTCAGAGACATATTACATACAATTATTAAAACGATAATTAAACCCACCAAGAAATACGAGAGCGCGAGGCTACAGTACAACAAGCAGCTGTAGTAGCCAGTCCTGCCGAGCAGCAGCCCGGCCAGCAGGCTGCAGATCATGGTGGTGTACTTGTAGCCGGAGTGCGCCAGCAGGTCCAGCGTGGTGAGCGCGGTGCTGGTGTTGGTGATGTACAGCGTCACCAGGTACAGGACCATCTCGCAGATGATGTACGCGAGCGCGCTCGACGCTTGGATGCCGATCTGCTCTGGTGAGAATCTGTGCTGGAGACCTGCAATTGGAAATGGTTTGGAAAATTTGTATTCATTTTTATAATATGGAAGTAGCAAACGAGCTTGCAGTTTGCCTGATGGTAAGTGGCCACTGCAGCCCATGGACATACGTAATATCAACCCCAGATAAGACTAGTCCTACCTGAGGTTGGACACAAATGCGTTGCTACCCTAAGTTGGAACG
>DWPG01000247.1:0-10390 GCA_018251495.1 Autochton cellus | reverse complement strand
TGAGGTTGGCCACAAAAGCGTTGCTACCCCTGAGGAGCCTCTTCCTAATTATTTAAAAATGCAAAAAAATGCAGGAAAGCAAAAAAATATATAGGAAAAATATAGGAGTATGTCACATTATAATTATCCTTTTCCATTCCGCATTCCATCCTCTATTCTTTATAGATAGTCAAAAATATTTTTCCACGAAAAAAACAGTAAACAAATTATGTAAGTTTGTCTGAAAATGTAAGAATCCGATTACATTGATCAAAAAATACCGACAAGATAGGTAACGGTAATAGAATTGCCATTAGCTACATCATCACAGTTTTTATTAATAAAAAATTGTAGCTTATTCTATTGTAATACATTAAAGCCGGTTATCTATAATCATTTATGGGGGCAACAATTATTCCTTATCTGATCCATTTGTACCCTAACAGTGATTTGACGTTGAGATTATATCAATATATTAATACTCATTCGGTCATATATTCAATTGCTTTCGTTTAACACTAACGTTCGCATGATTAACACGAAGTATACAGACATGTTACTACCACCAAATATATCTTTCTATGAAAAAATAGCTCAAAGTGCTGCTACAGTAGCAATACACAATTTCTACTGGAACCACGCTACACTCGTTCTATTTAATGCCACTTTACTTTGCAGTGTTGACATTTTTCTGCGGACTTATAAGAAAAATGTGATCGTTGGCCGCGGTTTATTCTACCCCAGCTTTGTGGCTAGAACACGACAGTACGTATTACTGGGTTCCGATCTAACAGATATCGTACACATGCTTACTTGGATGCAGAGGCATCAGTTCGATAACACCGGTAGATATATTATCGTGTGTCAATCTGAACGCCATAATGAGTGCAGCGAAGGCGACGCTGTGAACATTTTATGGAATTACAAGATCTTAAACGTCGTTCTAATTAACTACGACCGGAAAAAAGACAAACTGAATGGCTTCACTTACTTTCACCCAGAAGATTGTAACAACCCTCGTCCTTCATCATTGAAGAACTGGGAATCCTGTCTCATGAATATTCACCGCAAGTGTCGCACTGTGTATACCCCGAAGCTAAAGAATTTGCATGGATGCCCCATCGTAGTATCAACGTTTAAGCAAGTGCCTTACATGAATATAAGTGATGGTATACCGATTGGCGCAGACGGTGATCTGTTGCGTATTATAGCGGAGAAGATGAATTTCACTCTGCAGATGATGACACCTCGTATAGGCTTCGGCTGGGGTAAATTGGAAGACAATGGCACGTGGTCTGGTTCACTTGCTGATGTGTATCACGGATGGGCAAATTTTTCTATGACCTCCGCATGTATTACTATGAGTAGATACGCTACTTTCCAAATGTCCATCGATTACACAGTCGTCACGGTAGCGTGGGTGACACATCCATCTGAGTTACAACCGTCTTCTTTGAAACTCCTGCGACCATTTCAACCAAAAGTTAGAATTGCTTTATGCATTTCGTTCATAATCGTTGTTGTATTTCGAATGTTTATTACCAGCGATCTTATGTCATCTTTAAGACATGATCTTAATGTTACCCTTCCTGACGGTATAATTTTCCACGCGTGGGCGCTGTGCATGGGCTTGCCTGTAAGTTCCTTTCCTACAAATAAAGCTCTTTTGTGTCTATCAATATTCTGGATATGGTATTGTTTTTTGATAAGGACGTTATACCAAGTGTATTTAATAAATTCTTTGAAAACTGACGTCTATAGCCCTGAGTTTGGTACTATAGAGGAAGCAATCGAATCAAAGTATCCGTTTGGCGGCGGTTTAGCACTGCGAGACTACTATATAGACAGTCCTTACGTTTATGAGGACTGGGTCAATGTGGAAAGCAATGAAATATATCCAAAGATGGTGAAACTCTCGGAGGGTCTAAAATTCGTTCTAGCTATGAATTTAGACACTACCAATATGTTTTTGATACATCATTCGGACAAATCCTTACACGTATTGCCTCGGGTTATTGCCACGAGTCCGACCGTAATATTTTATAAGAAATATTCACCTCTTGATAGTTCCTTGAGCATTATTTTAACAAGACTCAGAGAATCTGGAATTTCTCAGTACATATATCTGAATAATACTGGTAAGAAGACATTCGAAGTTCCGAATGATCGTGATATTCCAATAAGTATGGGACACTACACAGGCTGCTATGCAATACTATTGACTGGATGGATTTTGTCAGCTGCCTGTTTTGTTATAGAGCAACTCATGCCGAAGAAAACATTTAAGTTTTATAATTGAGACATGCGCATTTTTCCTAGAAAAGGAAGCTTCAAATTCTGCAGAGCAACTTATCGAACTTAAGACCGATTTTAATATTTGCCTTTGGGCCTACGCGCCTGTCACGCGGTTCTGTGCAGCATGCGTGAATTAATTCACTGCAATCCCTTCGAGACCTGCGTGCTCGTGCGTCACGCATGACTAGAAGAGTACCTACCTATCTGTGAAACGATTATATGTAAGCCGTAGGTACGTATCAGATCCATACGCGGACGGAAAAAAAACTTGGGCTCTTTCTGAAGCACGTACAGACTAGGTACTTGCCTAGTCAGTTAATTGACTATACGAAGGCTGTCATCGGGCCATTGCATAAAAATATATAATTTCTACAAATTCTCGATATGGTACCTACTAAAGGTGATGTTTAGTATTTTTTTTAGTGGTCACTGCCGCCCATGAAATACTGTGATCAAGGTCATATATGATAAGAATCCTACCTGAGGTCGACCACTACGATGCGCCTAAGGTTTGTTTCTTTTTTTTTATATCGACTTGACTAATCCATCGTAGTACCGCGAATGGATACGGTCACTGCGACTAAAATCTCGATAAATTTTGTAATTTCACTTGTACAAGAGTAAAATCTAAATTCTGATATTCCTGCTCGACCCACTTGTGAACAATGAAGAACACAAGCCTGTGTAAGATCTCACAGGGGATGTGAGGACTATGTTGGAACGCCACGGAAAAGTAGGTCTCCCTCAACACACTTTTAAAAACAAAACAACAACGCTTATACCTGCTGTTATCAGGTAGAAGGTGTGGCTGTGGTGCTGTCGCTGTTGAACCACAAAGGGTTCTACCTCTGTCAATTGTTTTCAAATCGTTATGCGTGAAGTTCCAATTTCATAGTAGGACTCTTCTAGTACGAGTGAAACCTATAAAATGTATGTTTGAGGACTATTAAAATTTTTTCGTACAAAAATTTACATATATTTAGGTATGTGGGTATTTCTTTACCTACATAATATGTTATTGAAACCATAAATTAATAAAATATTTAACTACATTGTCTTATTTATTTTTAAATAGGTACCTATGCACGACCATGACAGTCGAGATTTCATTCTACAAGTAATCACTCCGTCCACTCTACCTATTCCATTGACTCTACTAACATAGTCTTCGCGCTGCAGCAGATAAATGTCTGTAGGGAGATACTTCTGCCCATCTTCTACACTTAATCCCCAAGACAACATTTAAAGATAAGTAGTTATAATCGGGGCTCCCATCCACCCCGTTTTCCCCGATTTCGTCCTAGTTCAAAGAGGATATCGGGGCCATCCGAATGCACTTTTAGTATCGGTTTTTCCATCCCAAGCCCAGTTGAATAATATATATACTATTATATACTTATCTAATACAAACCTTTAACTCCAAGAGGCAGAATTTTCAAAAACTTTAGGTAATATTTATTTCCAATCAAAGTCTTATATCTAATACTAACTCAAAACTGACTGATGTATATAGCGGTTCAACTCCTATTTTTTCCAAATTTACGTAAATACTTTCTTAGTGATTAGACGAGTACAAAAAGGTGCTTTCTAAAAAACTTTATTTTGAAATAAAATTTTCACACATTATAAGCCCTCGCCCATTTTCTAAAAATGTTGAAACATGTATTTTTATTATTTATGACGAGAAAGCGAATTACTAATTTGATTTGATTCAAAATTGAAAAACCACCGTTTCAAATAAACTTTCACCGCTTACCTACTTAACCTCTTAGGGATGGAATGTTAAAAATCCCTAATAGGTCATAAAAGTTACTTATTGTCCAAATTTCACGTTTCTAGATTCAGCTGTTTACCCATGAAACTACAGGTAAACAGCTGCGATGATGAATGTAGAATACCTGTATGAGGACGTTGAGTATGAGCTTTTTCTAAATTTCTGGATACATTATTACGTACCTCACGTACGTACCTACAAGCGTCAAACTTGATATCGTTATAAAAATCAATCAATTTCACAAGTACATTGTTTTTCTATAGAAGTCGATCAATAGGGACGTTAATTACTTAAAATACTAACTAATGACTAAAATAATGCTAAAAGGTTAAAAATTGATCGTAATCTTAATCGGTGCATAACAAATGGTTTGTACTTTAATATCGCGTGAAATATCTGCTTTTTACTCAGTATGAAAAATGACTGAAAATATAACTGATATTGCCAACATAGATTTGTTTTTTAAGGAAGATGAAGAAATTGTGACAAAATTAGCAATGATGGCTGCTAAGATAGCATTTCATAATTTTCAATGGCGCTACATATCTCTAATTGTGTATCTTTCCGCGCAGTATTCTGAAGCTGTAGACACATTTTTAAGTCACTACAATCAATCTGTTGCAGTAAAATTAGGTAAGTTCCGACCACGGCACCGTGCAACTATACCACAATTCGTCTTATTTGGTGAAGAGTCCTCAGATCTAACGGAGTACCTCCAATGGCTAGTTGAAAATAAGTATGATAATACAGGAAAATTTTTGCTCATCTGCCATTCGAACGATTATAAAAAATGTGACGAAAATCATATTTTCAAAACTCTCGCAGAGATTAATATTGTTAACGTGATATTCTTGAGAGTGAGTGATATCGACAACGAACCCGTACCATTCTCATATCACATGATTTTGCCCGAAAAATGCAAGAACCACGATCCCGAGAGATTGGACATAAGAAATGATTGTGATGATGATGTATGTTTTAAATTACTTTACCCAGACAAATTCAACGATTTGCATAAGTGCCCACTCATTGTATCGACATTTGAACAGCCTCCCTTCATGTACTTGCATAATGGGACCGGAGAACCTACCGGAGGAGATGGTGATATGCTGAAAATAGTGACGAGCGCTCTAAATGCGACTTTAGTAATCAGACCACTAGCAGAAGGTGAAGATTGGGGTCATTATGAAAATAACAACTGGACTGGATCTATGGGCGACGTATATAATGACCGGGCCCATTTATCTGTGTGTTCACTGCCACTAACGACACATAAATACGGAAATTTTCAGATATCTTTCATATATAATACGATGGACATCGTGTGGGTCGCACAACTCCCTGCTCTCTTACCTGCGTGGGAGAAACTCTTACATCCGTTTAATTTCTGCGCAAGAGTAGCAGTATTTCTGACATTTATTTGCGTCATCTTAATAAGCGGATTTCTTAGAATAAATACTTTGAAGAAAGTCAGAAAAACACTAAACATCGGCTATCCCAAACAAAGTTTATTCTTCTACTCATGGGCGATATTTTTAGGTATGCCAATATTAACAATGCCATCAAAACGTGGCCTTCTCAGTATAGTGTTCATCTGGTTATGGTTTTGTTTTATAATAAGAAGCTGTTATCAGGCAGCCTTAGTAAGCTCCTTGAAGCAACGGATGTATCAAGATAATTATAAGAATTTCCAAGAAGTTCTCAATAAGAAGATTGCGTACGGTGGCCAAGGTTCATATAGAGAGTATTTTGTGGATGAAAAGAATATATATGACAACTGGAAGCACCTAGATTTGGATGAGGCTTACATAATGTTGAAAAAAATTTCTAACAGCGCATCCGATTTTGTACTGGCTTTTAATAAAGAAATTGTTATAGAGCATCTAATGGACTACAATGGATCTCGACGAGTTCAAATCATTCGTCGAAAAATTTTGAACAGTCCTACTGTTATGTACATGAGAAAGTATTCTCCGTTAGCACAACCACTGAACACTATACTAAGCAGGGCTGTGGAAGCAGGGTATGCCCAGGTTTGGCATACACGGTTTGTTCGACAAAGGAAACATTTGTTTGAACATTCGCAAACGAATGGACCACAAGCACTGTCTTTAGACCATTTTGGCGGGTGTATGGTGATTATAGTAATGGGATGGGTGATCTCCACAATGTTTTTTGTGTTAGAAGTATTCTGTGGCAGAGTAGAAGACGCTAATTGAAATGGAGAAGTGTTCAATAATCAAAATTATGAGAGCTCTTATATTCTATTATAATTTATCAAGAATTTATCTCAAGCTACAATATCGATTGGTCTGAAGACGTTTTAGATGCTTCGATACGAGTTACGGCAGCATTACAAAACTGGAATTCTTAGCATGAACGTCTGAGGGCAAGAGTATTTGACTTAGTAATTCATTATGATTATTTAGAAAAAAAATCACCAAAGTGTCTTTAGCCTCCTTTGCTTCGTATAAAAAATGTTTGAAGGCACTGCTTTCGCCAAAATATGTTGGCAACGATACTATTTAAAGAAATATTGAAGTCCTCGAGATTATCACTATTTTATATCAACGAGCTTTCTGTTTTAAATGTTAGTACAATAAATATGTATAATGTAGAACTAAGTTAATAAAGTTATAAAGATAAATATCTTAATTTTCCTATCTTCGTGTCATTTGAATGTGACATAGTTTTAATTTAAAACACTCCAATTTACTCACAAACTTTAAGCTTATTTATAAATTGAAAATAAAAAAGATATTGAGAAGAATAGTAAGTAACAAGTCTTGTACCTATTTTCTACATTTATCGTTAGACATAAAATGTTATTGAATACTTACATCATAAAGCGAAACAAATGTTTCGTAAGAAAATTAAAACACAAACAAATTTTTCATCTACTTATAGCTCGTATTCGACCCCACTTTAATTGCAGAAATACGTCATTTCCGCACGATATATCTGCATGTTATTGCGTAAGCGAGCAGGCGAAGAAGGAAGGAAGTTGGAAGGCAGTTAATGGCGTTTCTGTCATAAAAATAATGCATTTGGCGGCCTTCCGAACGTGAATGTACAACTATCGGTCATCGTAATGCCAGTACAAGGTCTGCGAGCACTTGGCAAGAAAGCTAATTGTGACTCTTTTATTTAATTAAGATTTTGCATGTATACTTCGAGATGTTGAGAGAATATCTTATACAATGCTAGAAGCAGACAAGACAGTGCGCTTGATGTGATGTTGTACTTCAGATTAAAATACTCGTGATCTACTTATTCCCAGCTGAAGTCGATCGCAGATGTGTGGTTATATTTACCAACTTGCGGATTTAATTGCAACTGCCTCAAAGATGTAAATTCCTTGCCTCCGTACTTCAATAAGAAGAAATAGTTAGAAGATCACTTAGCAATATTAACAGCTAAATACATTTAATTAACATTTTATTTTAAAATTATACAAAGCTAGTGCAGTCATAGCCTAACGGTTAAAACTTGGTCTATGAATCGAAATATCGGAGTGTCCCAGGAAACTAACTCCTGAGCACGCACATCTGATTTCACAAATTAATGATCACTTACTTTAACGGCGAAGGCAAATATCTTATGGGCATGAATACGCCTGAAAGTTCTTTTAAAAAAAGGAAAAAAATAAAAAGGTCTATCAATTCGCACTTGGCCATTAAGATGGCATCGTCCATCTCTATGGTCAAGTGCGATTGCCTAAACACCTCTAATTCTAAGAGGAGACCCGTGCCCAGCAGTGGGACAGTTACAGGTTTGCGACGAAAGTTGCGAATTAAAGTAAAGTGTAAGAGTGGATCGATTTCAGGTCACTTCAGACTATGTTCTGGTGGTAATACGACAACTAAGTTGATACAATTGTATTCATTTAGTTGTATTGTAACTTCTTGCCTAGCGTAGTTTAATTGAGCTAAGTTAAACGTTATTGATCAAAGTCATTCGCCTAGTTGTTTTATTGAATGGCTGAATTTCAAGTTAATTCTGGCCACTAGTAGCCGGAGCTACGCGATTTACGGTACCGTTTAGTGAAAAGACTAGGCTGGTAATTGAACGGCTAATCAAGCTAGTTGACTGCGACAGATAAATCAATCCGAATATTGAAAATTAAACATCAATGAATGAATGTAAAATGTATAGAGTTTAATCTGTGTGATGTTGTTTCAGCACTGCTATTTGATTTCCTAACTTTCTGGGATGAGACCATTCAATCGATAGATGACGCCCTTGATAGGCCGGATCTGGAATCTCCAAAACACTTAATTAATTGCCAGAGTTAATCGGCTTTACGCGACTGATTGGGTGCGATTAGATGATTAGAAGATTCAATTACACCTAGAATAATAGTGCACCCGTAACAGACCTTGTAGTAACTTGATACTTGATCTGTAGTTAATCTAACCTTGTTGATTGGAGTTTTAATTAAACGAAATTCAAATATATTATTGTACAATTATATAAGATACTTAACTCTCTACTTACTCTAAATTTAATTTTACCAAGTTTATTTGTAGGTTTTTTTCGGTCTGCAGAGTGGTTATTCATGGTACCATTTAAGAAATACTTACTAAAAATTATAATTAGTATTTATTCCTTTATCATCTGGGAAGGTATTTTACAAACGAATAATATAGAACATTCATAATAATAAATTAATTAAATAAATAAATAACGCTTTCTACACTCATAGCCCCACAGTAAGATTTTCTCCTGTGTCGTGAGTGTCATGGAAATACACAAAGACACATACATTAATACTCAGAACCAGAAAATAAATCTAAATTTGTCATTTAGATATCTCTCTGGCCGGGGATCGAACCCAGAATCCTCTGCGTATCAGACCGGCTTGATGACCGCTCCGCCACGCGGGTCGTCATAATAAATACAAATCTACAAACAAATATTAAAATTAAGAAACTACTAAAACGTAGGGTATTTGATAGGTTCTATTGAATTATATATTTCGAAAAATATTTCATTTTTAATATCACCCTGCCTTCTATTAAACTTTATCAAAGAAGTCTCCATGGTAGTTATGGAGGTAGTATTACGTTTTAAAATATTAATTCAGGAAAGCGATTTCAGAAACTAGGTAGAGCACCTCGATCCGATTTCATTGGAGGAGTGGATTAATACAACATAACAAGTTTAAGTAAAACAGGCAATAACATGACTTTGGATGATACAACGACGCGACTGTGGATGACAAAGATTATATTAATTAATTATCTTTTCATAATTATCTTTTAGTTTATATTCGGCGGACGCATCAAAATTATAAAACTATAACATAATGAAATACTTCCCTCTGTTAATATTCCTAAATTGAAAACAATAAAAATAATATAGGCCAGATCATTGTGACACACACTACTAAGTAGTTACTGCTGCCGTTTAGCATTCCATAAATATATAAATAATATAAAACAAGAATTATGTTATACTTATATAGTAGATTGCTAGCCGTATGGACAAGTTTAATTTATTCTAACAATTTTAATAATGATAATTTTTCGTACAAACTTTCACGACTTACATTATCTTTGTGTTTATCTTGGCGAGTTTAGTTTCTGTTATTTTTATTTGTTCTTACGTTTTTTTTTTATATTAGCAAGAATTTTCTTTTAAAAAATAATCCAAAAACTTTCAGAGCGACGTAGCAATCCAATCACGCGCGCCACCTAGATTCAATTTGGAATGTTAGTAGAAAACTGGCGTTCCAGGAAATCAGTTTGGAAACTAAAAGTAATTTTACTTTGAAAACTTCTACATTTCACGAAATGCTACGCGGTATATACTTAATACCATAATATCTTACATTATTGCCAGATCCGCATTGGCGCCTGCGCCATTGTCATCTTAAAGTTTGTACTGAGGCCTGAAATTTTGGCTTCCAGTTGTGTCCGCGTAGCACTCTCGTAGAAGCGCGTAGCTCATTTGAGTGTGTAGCTTCGTAGCGCTACGTAAACTTTAGTCGACTTTGAAATTACCGCAAGAAATAGCATTATTTTTTGGTGACTTTATTCGTGATACAATGAGTGTGGTTAATTTATTTATTGTAACACTGACTTTTTGCTTGGTTAGTGCTAAAGGTAAGGATCACAAATAAATTTTAGCCTTTACAAGAAACATAATTTTAAAAAATATTATAATAGTTTTAAAGAAATATTTAGAAGAATCCTATGACGTTTAAACTAAGTCAAGAATAGTTTTTAATAGTAGATTACATACATGCGATTAATGCACGATAATATATGTAATGGTAAAAACGCCATCTGAATAATGTTTAAACCAGAAGCTTGGGTTTTCGGTAATGCTTAAAAAATA
>DWPG01000246.1:0-10395 GCA_018251495.1 Autochton cellus | reverse complement strand
GGGGTAGCAACACTGTGGCCAACCTCAGGTAAGTTTGTGATTGATTGATTGATGGTGATCTATCAGAGGTCGGTTACAAATGTCCATGTGACGACATAGGCACTAACCATCAGGAGGACAGCTAGTTCACTAATTCTATATTACAAAAATAATAGTTAGGAAACCACAATTAATATATTACCGACTATGGACGCCTTAATGATACAAAGACAAAAAGTTAAAATACTAAACTTAACAAAAACATAAATAATTCTGATAACTGGAAATCCCGTGGATATAAATAATCTCAATCAGTAATTTATTGCCTGTTAAAACGTTTGTCAACCGCCGATTTATCAAAGCCATTGTAAAATAAACTGAGTCGTACATCATTTTGATGATGGCGCATCTGTTCGAGCCCGTTAGAGCCGATATCCATTTATTTGCTTGTAATTTGTTCCAAATAGCGCCATTATCAAAGAGTAGTCTCCTAATTTTAGATCGTTTATTTTATCTGTCATGGTGACAAAGGCTTCGTTAAACTGTTGAACAAAAGGAAACTTGCTTTCAGGTACACTTTATTTTGTTTAAATTTGAAGTAATAACAACAAAGTGTTATCTTTGTTTTTATCAGTTAACGATGCTTTTTATACTCATAGCCCCAAGGATATTTCCTGTATCATGGGTGCCATAGACACACAAAGATGAATACACAAACACCCAGGCCCTACTAAATAAGATACTAAAGAAGTAAATGTTTGTACTAAAGAAGATTATTGTTTTTATAAATACGTTTTATTTTTGTTTCAGGTAAGAATTGTTTTGGTTGCTGATGGACTATCGACACTATGACGTAAACTATTCTAGTTCTGAGAAAGGGTTCGTGCTATACAGTAGATCCGTAAAGGATTGTTGGTGATGATGTTGGTAATTAATTTCGTTAGACATAAATTCTTCATGTCTTGCAACATGTATTAAATAACGATATGACTTTAATGAGACAACTTACTGTAGATATAATGCACATTGATTTATATTTTATTTTTATTATACTAAAACTTGCAAACAAAATATTTGAGGCCTACAATACTAATCAATTTAATACTTATAGCTCATATTCTGATGACGTTCATATAGATTTATTTGAGTAAATCCTAATAGAGAAACATGAAATAAGATTTGGCATTTAAGATGACCATAAAGTCACGTCGACAGTACCATCGGAAACCGATGTATCTAATAATTTAACTCCTTCTGAAATTTCAATAAATTCGCATGCCACCGTACCCGGGACGTGAACCCGTGACCCGATGGTATCTGCTGCACCAGAGGCGATAAAGTAAAGTATACCTTACGAAACCAACGAAGTAATTTAACTCACGTGCAGAGTTCTGGTTACAAATGTGATTTGTTTAAAGAGGTAGATAAGAATTACATTGAACTAAAAGTGTAGAGACTTTACGTACAAGATAAGGAACTTACAAATAGGTAATGCTTTAATACATACAATGCATAAATAAGGTTGAAATGTACGAATTGTTTTAATAATCGTCGTAAAACTATCTTATTGCTTGGTCTTGGAAAGGTTGTTCATGAGAATTTAAAAAACGCACATAATTTTGAATAATCAGAGCTGCGTTTCTGAGATTCGAACCCAAGTCCTCAACAAGATTTCAAACCACTATTCAAGCGCTATCATTGCACTAAGAGCCAAAGGTGATGGAAATAATTTATAACTCCATGTTATGTGTATTGTTATACATGGAGACGACCATTTATACTACTTATGTTACTAAAGCGTGAATACTAACATTGCAAAATAAAAACCACTAAATTAATTTAAAGATAAAGACGTTTACGGCCCACGTATTAAAAGAATTGCCGAAACCACTCACGACAATAATGGACATGAAATACAAAACACCGTCCCAAAAGAAACTTCCCAAACAACCACTGTACCTTACAAAAAGACCATTTATTCACTTACTCATTATGCAAATACACTGCGTTGGTGGTCATTGAAATATGACTCTCATTCCAGAGTGATTAATCCCAATTTTGTTTATCCCTCGCTGAGATCAAGAAAGAAATGTATGTTGTACACGAGACAATGGTCAAGCCAGATTTCGATATTTTAGGTCTCGGTTTATTATGCAACGTTTTAAAGTAACGTGATAGTCATCTTATCTCGACATTTGATTGCTTTAAATAATTTACTGCAGTAATTAGTGTAGGTAATACTTTATCAACTTCCGAACTACATATTGGTAAACCAAAAACAAAATAAGATTTGGGAAAAAGATTTAATTTCTCATAAATTAAGTTCATGTTGCAAGTTACACATTTCATTTGCTTTTTATTGTTTATTTCACAGTGCATTTGAAATTATAAATTAATGAAATAATCAACTTAAATAACTGTTTAATTCCTTGTTTTTCTTTAAAAGGGCGCGATTTCTCATTTCTTCTCTCATCTTGATATACCGCTTTAAACGAAACGCAGATACTATGACAAGTTTCTTCGAATGCATTCATGAAGACCATTCGATCAGTGATCTGTGTTTCGATTGTGACAGAAATCATTGGTGGCATGTTCTTTATATTCAATCGGTGAACAGATTGTTATCTCCAATTTCATTGGTGCTTATGTTAATGCGTATCAGCCCTTTTAAGGACAGCCGATAGCGTGGTTGTAGCATGCACCGCATATGGTAATGAGTTTTTAAGTACTAGTCATTACGGGAGTAAAAAAATCATACGAGATACATTTATTGAATTTCAATACATTTTTATAATCGATAAGTATCATCATTTTTACAATTTTCAATGTTGCTTTATTACAAACAATACCAAGTTTTAGATTACACTTATTTATTTTTCAGGCTTTATTGACTAAACGAATTGTTCATTGTTTGCAACACAGTTAATTCAATGAAAAAGCCATGGCAGCATTTTTTTAATTTATAGCTGTTAAAAAATTTGTAGGTACATTACCAGATGCAAATAATGACTATCATTTCAATTTAGCCTTGTTTCGATACAATTCGCAGGATGTAGTCTGGTTGACTACAATACCTCTTTATTTCGCTTTTGTGCGAAATAATTTTACAGTCTGCAATTGTTTTGTTGAATATGCCTCTGCTATTTCATGGCCGGTCAACGCACGTATTATTTTTGCGAACATTGTCAGGCATTCGCAAACGGAAGCTCTAACAAGTGCTTTGTCAAAAAGATCAGATGTAATGATAGCTTAACGGTGTCTGGCTTAGTTCTGAACCTGTGTATAAACCTGTATTTTTCTTCTTTTTAATAATGTGGCTGTAGCAAACGAGCACGCAGTCCTCCTGATGTTAAGACGCCGCGAAAAAAATCAATCGTTTAATTCTTTCTAACGATCATAAAAAACAAACATATATTCATGAATTGTAAATAAAATAGATCATATTATAACGCGGACAATCGGCACAGTGTTAATATAAGTGTTCAATTAATCTTGTTGTCATAGAATAATCTGCGAACAATGAACCAAATGCTTCTGAGGAATTTATGATATCATATGATGATGCCATTGCGATAACAGAGCCCGTGAATGTTAATGACGAATACAACAATGCCACTGTCACGTGTAGTGTTAGTAATGATATGCGAATAGCACAACACTTGGTGTTTTATGGGCTTTTTGGTAGGCTTGGAGACATTAATGCTGCTATAGACACTGAGAAGAGACGTTGAGGCAAAGATAATCACTTGTTTATGCAGGTGAATACGAGTAAAATGTTGTAGTAATTTAACAGACTACTTCGTCAGTTGTTGTAAAGATTTTTTTAAAGTTCTTATATTAAAATAAATGTTTTACTAAAGATACCGCTTAAAATTCATTGATATTTTTGTGCGCTAAGAAATTTTAGTCATCTTAATTTGTTTCTTGATTTAAATTTTCTTTGGCATCTAAAGAATTCTTCTAAAAAAGACCCTTGCCTTATCATTACTTATAGCATTATAGCTTACGTTCCAGATAATTATTTTCAGAGATGGGGTTGTATTTCTCATAGACAGCCTATAAATCCAGATCGGCGTACTAAATCATTTTATTAAAAAACCTAACGTCCAAAGCGGCGAGTTTCCTAATCGCTCAATCTGTAGCTGTCGGCGGTTCCAGATCTAGTGCGAGCACGATATTATCGTGTTGCGTACACGCAAGCGCGGCCATTTTTGTATGCCACAAACTGTTTGTGGAACTTGTTTGTAGATGCGGTTCACTTCAAGTGGACGATTTAATGGCTGACGAGTGGAACTATAATTTTGCGTCTGCCCTCGTTGGTCAAGGTCCTAGAACGAAGTTGTATATGTTGAACAAGTAAAGTGCAGATAAAACCAGAAGTACCACCACTGGTAGCACGCTACACATTTTTATTTAAAAAACAAGTCTTTAAAATATTTTTGTCTGGGACGAAATAATTGTATTCTTAACTACCTGCTACTCTTAACACATAATACATTCTTTTCCGGCGTACACATATTTACTGTCAGTCGAATTCATGCACTGTAAATCACTTAAAACATTTGTATTTAGTGATCTTGTTTATGTGAAACATTTCGGTTCAATTCAATTAAGTTTTATATCAAAAAGCAAAAATGTGTTTCTTGTATCCTGAGCGACCGCATCCTGTCATCCACCGAGTTTTGTAAAGGAACAGTGAGACCATTAATGGCCATCCCGGCTACTTAACGCGTCAATGATAAACAAACCACGTTTCGACATCCTTTAAGCATCAAACACTTAGATACACATTTCTGCTTTAACATCACCTGCCCCGGCTTTCGAAGGAAGATTAACGATAATGGGCACGCTTTATAAGATAATATCGCGAGCGATATAAAAGCGCTGCTATTACTTTACTGATAGCTTGACAGTTGCTTCAATGTCACACATTTTCTTAGAAGCAACTTTTATATCTTTTTACTAGAAAACACATTGTGTTCATAAAAAGTTCGCGGAATTTTTTTATCTTATAGATATTGTGAATGTGACACTTCTAATCGAATAGTTTCCTTAAGTATTACGTTGCATAACGCTATTTGGTTTAAATTAATATAAGTGATTGTCTATCTCATTTCACAGCCTATGAAAGTTTAGGCTCCAGGAAGTCTTTAGCAAAGCTAAGTAATTCCCTTTGTTATGTAAATAGCCGTTACGCAACAGACATACATAACACATAACAGATTACCACTCAACCAATGTGCAGAAAAGTGCCACTTTCTCAAGTTTAGATCAGAATGGAAAGCCGTGATACGTACGCTGTGAGCAAAACAAATTGCAGATAGACTTTAGACCCCAGGTGTTTTGTAAACCGTGTAGCTGTAAATTCGAATTTTATTTATACCGAGCTAAACCCAACTCAGTGGTGTAGGTAATTTCAGCAAATCGACCGTTAAATCAACACAATCATTGACGGTTATCAAAATTCGATATAAATTGTATAAACGCTACACCCTTTGAGGGAAATATTACGGACGGAAATAATAAATACAACATTAAACAATAAGAAAGTGAGAGATAACGATGTGAGGAAAAGTCGTATCTTGATAATGACTCTATTGTACAAAACGATCAAAAGTCAGCTTTATTAAAACGAAATAAAGACCACGATCAGAGAGCAAACAGATACAGGGCAATTACAATTTGCTTCTCCATACATAAAATTGACAGCGATAGCTTTATGCATTACACTGATTAATTAAATGATAACAGGTGGTATTAATTCATTATGTAAACAGTTATTGTTGGTGTACTCTTAAATCAACCTCATTAACGCAAGTTCAGGTATTTTCGAAGAAAGGTAAATTGGCCGAAAGGTAGATTTATTTGAAGCTAAATCGGAAGAGACCAAGACAAATTTGGGTCTCAACATTTTTGTTATTGAGAATTTGCTCCGCAGATTTGTATCTTGTAATGCTTAATCATTATAATTATTCGAAGGAATTGGCATTTTTTAATTACTCCAAGTTATCTTTTCATCAGAAAGTTTTACCTTGATGCAATGGCGCGTTCCATGAATGGGCCATCAACTCGCACTTTACCTAGTTTCTCTTTGACTTTCATCAAAATATTCATCTTTCATCAAAGTTTTCGTCGTAATCACTTATTTTACCGTCAGCACTGTTCCGATATCATTTGTAATAAGCCACTCCTTCAAGTATCAGGGTTATTTCAAGAATGTCATTACCTGTCGTTGTTCACGAGACCCTCGATGCATTACATCAATTAACCTTGTTAAAATTGTACTCAATCGCAAATAAATCCCGTTCGATACAATATTTTTGTATGCATTTTAGCGACTTTATTGTTTTTAGTGAACAATGATTGTTACTTTTGCTCGACCTTCAACGGCTTGTAAACAGACATTCTAAAAGTAAAGTTAATTGTCTTAAAAACTAGAAACGAATGACTCATCAACTGGATGATAAATGAGTAACACTGCGTATGAATAATTGATTTAAAAAGTACAACAACTTTTCGGCGTTGTTAAATTAATTTTATGACTGGTCAATGTCAATATCAGTTAAGCCATGTCTTAAATTACTGTTAATATATCAACATCAATATTTATAACACCATCATTTAAGAAAACTAATGACAACTATGTATTGTTACTTGTGGGCTGTGTTTAAATAAGTTTCAACTAGCCATTGTCTTCGGCACCGAATGGGTATGTAAGACATTGCGAAAAGAAATATCATGCATTAAAAAAATTCAAACGTATTTGCTCCTAATATATTTTAGTTTAGTTTTACTATTTCGTTGATTTGTATTGAGGAATATATAGATTAGACCTATAAACATATTCTTATAATTTTCAAAGTTCATGGCTCTATTTTTCTAATTAATTTATTTCTATTTCCAAGTGTGATTAATCAAAATTACGTCTCTTTTTCCTTATATAAATGTCTATAGCCTACGTGAAAGTTTTGGGGTGTTCTATTTATATCTAAAATCGATTATCCCCATATTTCACTAGAAATATTACTCAAATCTGTACCTAGAATATACATGTAACCAATAAAAGTAAAGTGAAGGAAAACGTCCACACGACACTTCAGCGGGTACTTCTTATCTATCGAGGTCACGATTATCAGTGAAGCAATATCTACAGTATTATCACCAAATACGAAACCGTTCGGCCGAGGTTTATTATAGTAAATTGTTCTATTTTGTAATTTTAGTATAATAATAGTAGAGTCGTAGCGTATCGATTAAATAAATGCTTTAGGATATTTATAAACGGTGCGTTTATAAAAAATATATACGTCTGGCTTAATTGGACCAGGAAAAATCTTAACAATTCGTTATTCTAATTCCACTAATTTGCATATATTGCCAAGTATGGAGAACTATGACTTAACCCATCTCAAGGTTTATTTTCAAAGGAAAAAATCTTTCGTGATGTTACTGCTTCCGCAGCACTGCCACAGTAGTTATCATCATTGTTGTTGTCACCGTGTTTTAGTTCGAAATGTGATGATGAAAAAGACGGAAAGGCAGGAGATGTTCCAACAAAAATAATCTCGTTAATTAAAATTGCAATTGACCCTATTTTTATTAACTATTCATTTAACATATTCAGTTCGACTGCAATATTTAATCAGAATCACGGTCACTAAAACATCGTACGATTTTACGACATACAGTTTGAAGTCGTCAAAATAATTCCGAAACCATTTACAGACATTATCAACTGTTATTGTTGATAAAGATAAAAAGGATAAAAAAGATAAATCGCGTTATCTTATATTTATCATAGCCGGTCAGACGCCTGGTTGGCGCCAAGTTTATTATGTTACAACTTGACTGATCGATTAAACGCTAAATACATGAATTTCCATTTCACTAAAAACAATTTACTTGTCTGATAACATCGTAAAGTAGCATTATTATTGCCTACGTTGGCATTACATCGGTCCTTGCTTGTATAAGCTTGTTGCACTGGGAGCGAGCAACGAATACAAGCGAGGCATAATTTTAATGCTTGTGCTTATGGTTAACAACATCTATATCATTTGGTACTGTTTCTCACTGTTTCGGCTATGGATTTACTTAAATTAATATCAATCCTCGTGTACTCTCCATTGTTCATAGTTTATTTACGAGGTCAGCATCTCTTGTTATTGTGTTATAAATAAATGTTAGGTATACTCCTACTATTTTTTCTGGTATAAAGCGTTTACTTTTCAATGATAATTTTGCTTGAAACATCCCAATTTAGTCCTTATGTATCAATTTTGAAGAGATTCAGTCATTTCTGACAAACACAATGAATACTAGCTTCTCGTTTATCCATTCGTAGTCAAACAAATCTACAAAGAAGTCTTATTATAACCAACATCGGCATTACATTACCTCGATTCTTGTCATATATGGATCTGTTATTGTTTCTCTTGGGTACAACAGAACCGTATTTAATTTTAAAATTATACTTCAGATTTGAGTCATTCACTTGGTGCGTAGAGAATCAATCGAAACTCGAAATCGATATCGAATCGATATTTTTATCTGTAAATAGCAAACAAGTTTTGCAGGATAATTTGGTTTTTTTTTATGTAGTGTTGCATTAGTTAGGTCGTGGCCCTGGCGAAATAAATTAATTACATTAGTGGCCTTTGTTTTTTTTATTTCGAACCGAATTCACGTAGTTATATGCTTATGAAATTAATTGTCGCTTTATTTACGATTAAAACATTTCGCTGGTAATAAATGCCTAAAAATTCGCAAATTCAGTAAGGTGTGTGAAGTGTACTAGAACGAAAATAATGCCAAAGTAGACATTGGTCAAAGCTTTCAATAATTACTTATCTGATGATAATATTAATTGTGGTAGAACTCTATGTGGTTCGACTCTGGCAGGACCACCGCCACACCTATTTCAGCCTAAGAACAGCAGTGTTAAGGGCTGCTGTGTTCTGATTCGAAAGGTGTGGTAAGGGAGACATTCTTATAAGAGGCATTCCAACTTAGTCCTCAGGAGTAGCCACACATTTGTGGCTAACCTCAGACTTTGATCTTATTTGGGGTTGATAAGGGATATCCGTAGACGGCAATGTTCACTTACCATCAGTTAGACTGCATGCTCGTTTACTACTTTCACATTAAAAAAAACACGGAGACCCAGAACATTAAAAAAATCATAACATGTCTATTTCTCTAGGATCGCCCTGGAACTTTACAAAGTACGGTAACAACTATAGCAGGACAAAGCAAAACAAAGCCGCCTGCAACCGACTAGTATATAAATTAATAGAATTACTTAACTGCTACCTTATAACGTGTCACGAAGCCTACTATTGGCCGATAATTTCCGCTATGCATGGTAAACTATTACTTACTGTTGGCAGGTGTAATTAAGGCCCAGATCGATCAATTGGATGTGATAAAACCACACCTTAATCAGTTACTAAAATGGTTACCCATTCATTCAGGAAAGTGTTGGGTAACTATACCGATTTAATTGCCAACTTACGTTTAGGGACTTGTTTCCTTGTTAGCGAATAATGGTAAGCGATTGAGTAGTGTGTAATGACTCAATGTATTAAAAAGATATATTACAAAAGTATATTGCTCTGAACTAAAAGTTTGTAGTAAAATCGCTAAATTAATACGTATTAGGACAAGTAGGTCACCGTGTTGTATGTTTCACCATGTTGTACAGCGTTTCTCCATATATCGCGATGATAGCTATACCTATCATTTTTATTGTATTACAATGCAAATTTGTCGCATGTATGTTTCATCGCTATACAAATACAGGTGAGATATTCTCATACGAATTATATGGGCCGAATACAAATTATCTCGCTCGTAGTCAGACAGCTACTTTATCGTCCAATACATTTTGTCCTCAAATGAATCGTGATCAATTTTAATATTAGAAATGATTTGACTATAAATGTCTTTAAATTGATCATTAATTACTATTAGACGTTTGATTTTAGATTAAGTTGGATTTTCTTAATGCTCGTTTAAGTTTCACCTAATTTGCTGATAAATTTAATCATAATGATAAATGATAATTATTTCAAACGGAAGCGAATGCAAGAAATTTGCATTTTTTGCATTTGTAACTTTACATTTTAATGTATGACAATGAAATTTTGATAATGTAATATTTAGTTTTAGTTTTTAATTTTACCGAATCGTCAACCCATTTCTGTCCCACTGCTGGGCACGGGTCTCTTCTCAGAGTGAGAGTGATGTAGGCCATATTCCACCGCGCTGGCCAAGTGCGATTTGGTGGACTTCACACATCTTTGAGAACTTGTTTTTTTTTGAGAACCTTCAGGTGTGTAGGTTTCCTCACGATGTTTTCCTTCACCGTTAAAGCAAGTAATAATTAATTTCTAATACGCACATAACTTCGAAAAA
>DWPG01000245.1:0-10402 GCA_018251495.1 Autochton cellus | reverse complement strand
ATCGATTAAGTATCTACTAGGTATTATAATTTAAGCAGAAAGAGATTAAAAATATATATTAGCTAAGGATTTGTAATAGTAAAACAAATAAAAAATTTGAGAAAAAAGCAAAATCAACTGTTTTCGACAACAGTAAAACTTTGTCCTTTTTCATGACCTTACGTGTAATACGACAATGTGATGATTTTAAATGAGAGGTCACCTCAAATGGTATCCCGTGTCTTGTCGTAGTTTGTCGGTTTACGCTCAATTGTTCCGTACATTTTATAAGGAACCTTGTTAGTTGCAATGTTTGTTCGACAAACAAACGGATAGTTTGTCGAACCGTCTAGATACGGATCCAATGTTTCGTTTGTGTTTTGTTTTTCCACCCACATCTCGTGTGTTTTGAAATTGATGGAAACTGTACACAAAGTTAACGGTAACAGAATATATTCAATAGAAAATTGATCGATATTGGTTCGCCTAGCAATATGGCTAGCTTGTTATTTCAGACTGCTAATTTTGAAAACTGTATCGTGTTGTGCGTCTACGAATATCACGATACTTCATTCAGTCACATCGCAAAAAGCTTTGCGATTACTACGAGGTATTGCTATTTAAATGGATCAGACTAATATGGTAGTATATTTAATTTACGACTTTCCTACGATTTAATCTGCGTTTCCAATTAACTCTCATTTCAATCCGACAAAAAAGGGAATCCTTTTTCTATTCGGATAATGCCGCCGAAATCATAGTTTGAATGGAAATTCAATTTTCTAACGGCCTTCAATTTCGCGAGCATTTCGTTTGGAAAATCTAAATTTAATAATGCCTTTGACGTTGTACCTAACGATATAAATAACGGATCCCCCGCTCCGTCCAGAGGCCCTACAGCCGGTTTTGTTTTGTAAAGTAATTACGTATTTTATCAGACACGAAACCAGAGCGGCTTGTATAATTTCACAAATTACGGAATCTCCGTTATCTAATCTGCGATATTGTTGTCTGTGGAACTCCTCTTAGAATTTGTTCATCCATGTAAACCAATAATTGAAGGGTACACTACACACTACACTTGGATTTTTCCTGTGTTGGGGGTGCTATGGATACACACAAAGACGAATACACATGTACACAAACCCAGAACAGAATTCTAAATTCATTATTTAGATATCTATCTGGCCGGGGATGGAACCCAGAACCTGAGTCTCAGACCAATATGGTGACCAACCCGCAGTTTAGTCCAAAGTTGAATAGAATCGTGTGCTAAATTTTCTAAGCTATGTAGCGTATATTTCATCCAAAAGTCAATCAATCTTTAGAGGTTTATTGGTAGACGCCAAGTAGAGGAGGCTTTCCTCTAATTGACGTCGCACAGACTGAACATGTGCCCTGCTTTGCAGGGGGCAAATTTAATTAATAGTCGTGTAGGTATTATTAACAAGGGGCTGATAAGCCGACGATGTATTGGCAACTCCTCTGGTGTTGCAAGTGGACATAGGTGACGGCGACTGCTTTTCATTAGGTGGCCCGTCTGAATTATCGTTCGGTTAGAAAAAACATCGTGAATCAATTATTATTATATTCTAAATAAATACTCGCAGAACGATAACAGGCTGAACAAATAACATTTTATTAATTAAAAATATCGATTGATATGTTATTTAAGTTGCATCTCGTATCAATTGATATTATAAAGTCGTACAATTTGTTGACTATACCTACCAGAGATATTTAAAAAATTTTAGCTGCAAAGTTCACTATGTTCACATAGCATGATGTTTTCAAAGCTTCTTTGTTTTTTCTGTAGGCCATATTTAACTGAAGTGGGTTTGTAGACTTCATATAGAACCTTTGAGAACGTTATGTATGATCGTTACCTTTGCCATTAATGATAATTATTTTTAATATTCACGTAACTTTAAGAGAATAAACATTTTAACGAATCAGATCTCCGAACGAACTGACAGCAACAAGAGAATGGCCAATATCCACTACTAACACTGTCCCTACTCAAAGTTAACATTTAAGTATATGATTAATGCAATAAATCTAGCTTTATTCTTACTACTACTTCTTCGTCTATACCTCTCCGTCTTATTTATACGCATTTTCTTGGAACTTTGAGTCTATAAAACGCCCAAATCGACTTACAATTTTTTATTATTATTAAGATACGTATTTTATTATTTACATACAGCATTTGACAACAACATATTTAAAAATCCATGACATCTACTAGAGTCACTCATCAAAATATTCCAAAACAAAAAATATATACAAACGAACATATTACCTCCTCCTTTTCGAAGTCGGTTAAATAGTATTCAGGAAACATTTAACAAGTGGTATAAATGATCGCCAGTCAGTTATGGGATCTGAGAATAATCAGTGTGATGTGACTGAAACACATGTCTTCAAATAAAAGAAACATGAAATACTTGAAAGATAAATAATCCAGTATCTGCGCATTTTTCTATAAAACGTGGGGTGTCGAAGGACATTTAATACACAAAACTATTTTACACTGAATATCTTTATCGCCTCGTAAAGAAGTATTACAGTTTCAGACGTGATCCCGTTTTATAGGTTCTGACGAAGAATAAAATGTAACGGTACACCCTTTTGGAGTTGATTTTTAATTTATACTTCCTTAGTCATATCAGGATAATTACAAAAATGTTAATACGGGCGCCATCACCGTCATGCAAACCAATAGAATAAGGTTATCCGTTAATCAGTATATGTGTTTATTTCTTTACTAAAACGCTACTGAACTTTACTGAAGGCTATTTATTGTATAAATTGACTTTATTAATAAATTATTGTTTGTTTTAATACAATAATACTTATTCTGAGAGAATATCTGATACCAACAGTGAAAAATATATTTTTCTTAATAAGTACTTCCATAAGTAGAAAAGGAGCATGCAGTCCAGCTTATAAATGTCAACTGCCGCCCATGGAATTCTGTAATCAATTCCCCATAAGATTGAATATTAGTTATAGTTTGGCCACAGATGCGTTGCTACACCTGGGACTAAGTTAGCACAGCTCACATAAGTTTACCGTCCTTACTACATTAAATTTAGCCTTTTAAATAATTCTATATTATTTAATAAAGAAGAAACACAAAAAAGAAGATTTTGATTTGATTTGATTTGATTTAATTTTTACAGGTAATGGTAGGGTATGTAGTATCGGATAAATGTAAAGGACATTTATCCGGTACTACATACTCTACCATCAAATACAAACGTATTTTCAATGTGCTTGTGTTTTATTATTTAGAGATAAGCCTGATTAACCTTATCTTGTATTTGTATTTATTTTGCGCAAAACTTAAAAAATATACAAACATCTTATTCTAACATTACTAAATTAAAAACGTGTTAAAGGAACGACAAAGCCGTGTCAGCCATCAACTTGATGAAGAGAGCGTTATCTGGTTCGTCCTTAATAAAAATTGGTCGAAAAACTCCGCAGCCCTCCCATTCATCTGTACAATAAACGGGTCACAAAGACTTTATTCAGAGAACGGTTATAATAAAGTGGGGTGACGTTTATATTCCTACGTCAGGAAACACTTATGAATCTTTTACAAGGTGTGTAAGGTTTATTAAGAGTACAAGACCTACATGGTCATGCACACTTAATTTCGCTAAACTATGAATTTTCTTGTGTCATGAATGCAATGGACACATAAAGACGAATACATAAACATCCAGAGCCAGAACAGAAATCTAAATACATCATATAGATATCTGTCTGGCCGGGGTTTGAAGCCGAGACCCACTGCGTGTCAGACCGATATGGTGACCTCTCCACCACGCGGATCACCAATGCAAGGCACGTTTATAACAATGTCAGGAAATATTTACGAATATTTTACAGGTGACTTAACGTTTATAAAGTGTGTTAACCCTATCAAAGTAAGTAGATTGTTATGTTCTTTATGGTTTGTATTTTTAATTAAAGGAATGAATTATACATTGAAATACATTCAGGACAAAATAAATTTTCAAACCGATCTACTTTTAATGAAAGCAAATTGTTGGATATTTTTATAGCCTGAAACAATGATTTCTGCTTATTGCACAAATTCCACCTAATCCAGAATACAACCCCCTGATTTATTTATATCATAATATAGAAATGTAAAGATAACGTGCCCTCATATCATAATAAATAAAGTATCTCGGGAGTAACTTTAATTGATGGGGCGTGCTTGAAAAAATGAAGGTTCATAAATATGGAACCCGCCCGTCATAAAGTCGGTTTATGTCTAGGATGACAGTCGTTAAGATCCTCGTCCCTCGGCATTAGATTGGCTACTTAATCAGCGCATGGAGTAAAGAGTAACTGGTTGCTCGTAAAAGCTGACCATTAAGTAGCGTTAGGTAACCAGATTTTGATGATATGGTAGCTGGCTAATCTATGCTTTACCTGAAATAACTAGCTTCTACGGCGGGTAATGTGTTCTTTATGTATAAACTTCACAAACTGGATAAAAACACTTGTCTTTCAAGTTGGAATCAAGCATACATCCTCACACAATTTCATTGAAATTGGTATTTATGTTAGTTATAAATTCATAGAATTCGATGTCGTTTGATCGATCGCCATAAAAGTTGACACATCTAAGCAATTTTTCATGGCGAAAGGTTTTATGTTTGTTAATAAAACCTTTAGAAAGTTAAATCGATTACGTGAATATGTTAACAATAAGTATCTAGTCCATAAGAGTAAATTTATGGGTACAGCATACTAAAGTGACTTTTATGAGATTGTTAATGGTAAGTGATTATTTATTATAGGCCTTATATGCTCTTCGCCAAATCAAAATATAATCTAATACGCTGTATATTGTACTGTGTAATTTACTCGTGTAAATACATCCATTTATGTCAAATAAGGATTAGAGATGCGCAAAATGTATCACTAAAGTGAAAAGATATGTACATATCTTTTCAACTCAGTGATATAATATCACTTTTTAATATCCGTAGCTCAAGTAGCTCATTAAAGATATAAGCGTTATGACATAATTTTATATCAATATATCAGAAGAGTTAAACTGTACATGTACTTGTGTTATTCCTCCAAGATTGCTTACATGATTAGCGTTATACTAATAATAATTAATATGTTTCTAAAATAGATATAATTAATTTTTGATTTCATATTTGTTCAATAGTCTGTATTTTACGCAATATTGGTAATTTTTTACTCTGCGACCAAAATATTATCTGTGATTGACTCAATCATTCATTTTATTCAACTCACTCATTCCGTACCGTAATCGTTCAAACTGAACCATGTGACGCAGATATATATTAATACAATTCAAAATCGTTTGAGCCGAAGAGTGATTAGCTCTTTGGTGAAGATATATATGTTTTCTATCACTCATTAGAGAATTATATAACTCTAATCCGAATAACACACGCAGTCGCACGAATTAGGTACGACCTTAAAGATACATCTTAACAAATTATTAAAACTCCAAAATGTGATTAAAATCAAAGCATATCATCAAGAAATTAAAGGTGATATTCAATTGTAGAACATTTGTAAACCCTTCTTTATAAGTTTTTTTGTTTATATAAAGTACCGAATTTGGTACTTTATATTAATTACAATCTAGCCTATTATAAGACTAATGAGTAATTCTACGCTAACATTAACTGCTAAATAATCATTATTGAAGGAAGCATCCTTTGACACTGCACTTCTTTGTTCTAACACATAAAGGGTAGACACATTGTTCTTGTGTTCTATGATGCATAAGTGCATAAACAGAATGAATGTAATTTTTCCGAATGATATCCGCAAGTCAAAGGGAAAAATTTATTATATCCTACTTGTTGCTTTTCTGTAAGAAAGGGCTATTTATTTTATTTCTCACTTCGCTTACTCCGACTCATTTCTTTGATGAATTACGCATGTTATAGAAATATTACATACCGCTGTAAGTGTATTAAAAACACATCCTATGAATATCTTCTTTTCGAAAGTGCTTTTGAAATATTGTAATTTTGTTTATAGACTTTGTGGATTTTTTCGCCGATTTAACCTTTCGTGCTCGTTCAACTTTTTTGAGACCGAAGAATCAATTTGGCAATTATTGAGTGATTTGAGTGGTAGGGTATAAACACTCAGAGGTACTTATCCACTTAAAAAAAATTGGTAACAAGTCAGTAAATTTCAATACAGACTGGTAAGGTTCATTACCAACTTAGTCGTCGTTGGCAAGGTATCTGGAATAGGATTGTTTTTGAAGGTGGTTTCAAAGGGTAGTACGATGATAGCGCGTCTGTTCTTTCGTAACTCGTTAGCATGCTAGTAGTAGTCATTGCTTCCGTACAGTGTTGATTTAGATGGTATTGGCAGTGAACATTAGGTGGACTGCGTTGCTCTCTTTTTATCTCTCAAATATGAAAATACATACCCACCTCATATATATTTTTTAAATAAGCTTTTACGTAATAAAAATAGTATTACGAGACACGTAAAGAGATTCATTTAAATGTGTAGATACACATATATTCACAAAGTAACCGAGAGTGTATGTTTAAAGAAATTTCCCGTTGACGCCATGCCCCAGTTTCCACGCTTGTATCCCAGCGTTTGTCGCATTTGATTTGAATAAGGGAATCGGTGTGTCAGCATTCCCTCACGTCAAGGTAAACAGTTCTTTCCCTATCAACGTGGCACTTTTCAGGGTTGAACGGCAAATAATATATTTAAACGCGACTCCTCATAGTCCTAATACATTTGTATTCCGTATTCGTACCAAGTAAAATAAGCCATGTAGATAAGACATGTAGATATATAGTGAGAATATTTTTTTAGGCGTAACTTATTACATATATTTTAAAGGCTTATTAATATATTGAGAGATTACGTCGCTTTTTCCGGTAATGTTTAAATTTTTGAGTTCGAGTAGAAATTCAGGACAAAAAGTCAGTTACGACGTCGACGTTACAGTTCACACGACAACTGACAACAGTCTTAGGTGTAAGTATCTTTTCTCCATTATCTCTGGCTGCAATTCTACTTTGTCCTACTGCTGGGAACGGATTTATTCACTCAGATAAACTCCGTCTGAAACCAACAGGAGCATATTCCCTCCACTAATTCACATTGGAGCATATTCCAATGTGAATTAGTGGAGGAATATGTGAGTGAGGTGGTGCAGGTAATAAGCAAGAGATCACTTGTGGCGAATGTTAACAATCCCTCGGAAAGGCCATGGATTTGGTTCCAACGTCCAACTACGACCAACGTTGTAGATAACTTACGACTGTCTAACGGTAACGACTTCTGTCTGTTGATATTCTCAGTTAGGTTTTAGCTATAGCAATTTACTTTACAACTTGATATGCAAACAGAAAACGAACACATTTCTAATAATGGAAGCCCCCTATTAATTTAATTCGACAGTATTCCCACGCCTTAGATCAATCGGAACTGTTTGCTCTACGCTCGTTGTCCCGGGGTTCGGGCAACCATCAAACTTTGAATTATCGACTTGTTTATATTAAATTATTCCTAACTATCATCGCTCGCTGTTTGTTTAACGTTTTTCGGGGAACAATTATTTATTTATTTATGCACCGTATACTGGAATCGGCCGCATATTGTTTTAAGACGAGAAAATTTGTTTTAGCTTTTTTATGAGCATAGGTGAAATTATGGTCATAAAAAAGCAGATAAAGTAGGAAAATATTGGCGCAATCTTTTATTTTATTTTAATAACATGGATGTAGGAAACTAGCAACGAGTCCCCCGACATGGCTTTGCCCATTAACATTACTAAGCAACCCCAGATATTACTCAAGTCCCACCTGAGATTGGCCATAAATACGACGCTAGACCTGGGAACTAAGAATTCCTCTTTTAAGTGTGTCTCCCGTAGCACATCCCTCAAACCTGAGCATAACAAGAGTTTAACACTGCTGTCATAAAGCAGAAATAGGTGCGGTTGTCCCTCTGGAATCGACCCGCAAAGGGTTCTATCATCTTCAAATCTTTTTTCTCCGCTTATTCCTAATTTCAAGTCACATAGTTATCGACTGTCCGTTAAGGAGGATAGTAAAAAGATTTGTAGCAAAATTTCCGATTTATCGGAATTTTTTCGCCAAATTGAGTTTCCGGGTCGTTTTCCACTATGGGAATTTGCGAGTTGATATTATATGAATTTGATGGATCACCAAATGTCCCTTGCTTTGGTATAATGTTGTAATTGTGTGAGTGGCACTTAAGGGTAAGCGTTTGAAATCGATCATGAAATCCTAAAACGGTGACAGATGAGGTATTTGTCCAAGTGAGATATGGCCGGGTGGTACAGATCATCCGTAATGTATGTGCTCGTGTAAACGAGGTTATTAGAGAAAAGGGCTTTTAACAAAAATGTTTTTGGTTGGAAATTTGTGCCCAAAATGATTTTTGTCTAATAAATGTTCATTTTTAGGTGAAAATCTGATGTAAGTGGTCATTGCCAACGGATATCCGTACCCAAATACAGATACTTTTAGAACGAGGGTTCTACTCTAAGTCAATTGCAGATGCGTTGCCACTCCTGCTCCACTTGAATACAAACAAATTTTGCTTCGCCTGAAGAGCAAGTTGCAGTCGAAGTAAAAAAAAATCGCTTTCAATGTACCAATAGCTATATATGTTTACTGAGAAAAACAGAATTAAAAATTTTAGTACATACGCGAGGTGCAAGTTGAAACTATTTTAGACTCTTCGTACTATATGATTTTTATATACATTTCATAATTATATAAGCTTCATAATTTAAATGTTTACACAAAGCATAACGATTCTGCTTACAAGGTACCTACGAGTACTTAAATATTATGACTAAAGTTACAAAGGATTCAAATTACAGAGCATTCCAACAATTTCAATTTATGCTAGATAATATCTTGGATATAAATGGAAGCGATTATTCAAATGGTAATACATCCGTTGAATTGATTTCTTCAATTTATCGTCGACTTTGATTTCAGTGTAATATTTCACATCTAAATCTAAAGTCGGTTTATCTTAACTAATAGGTATATTCAGTTAAAATGAAAAAAAAATTTTTTTAAGAAATCTTCTCAATACGGATCTCAGTAAGAATCACGAACTTTCCACAAACTTCGGAATTTAGGAAGATGTTTCCTAACTCTGAAACAGTTTAATGTATCACTATAGTTTATTCTACCAACCAACTAGTTTATCCTAAGATCGTATTGCCGTGTTTCTGTAAATTGGATGAAGTATGGCACTACAACATTTGAAGTTAAAACTATATATTATTCACATGCATTACATCTTTGAACTGATGCTGTAGACAGATATACAGTGGGTATAGTTCCATTTAGGTATTAGTACTTAGCTACTTTTATAAAACCTAAACACATTTTCATTAACGTGTTTATTAACTACATTCAAACGGATACCTTGATTTACGCATACATTACAGATTTTTTACTCTAAATAGCGCATATAAGAACAGTTATAGGCTGGGATTGATCTTTTATACGTTAAAGGCAATAGAGAGCAATCCATTTAACTTACGGTACTACATACGGGGGAGAACTCGTTACGTCATTTCGCAATTTAAATCGAATTGAGTCTGCACGATTGATCGAGAATTTATGTATTCGAACGCTCATTTTAACCCCGGCTCGCGAAAATATTTGATATCCAGCTAGTAACGGTATAACTCAATATACTTTAAGCGTATAAAGCAAATTTTGGTATAAAAGCGAAACGAACAAGCCTACATTGAAGCAACATTCATAAAATTCTCCACTCTTTATGATTTGCAATCTCGCTTCTTGACTAACCAAAAGGTTATTATGTTTACGTTTACAGAACACGCCGTTTAATATATGTAACGTGACCCCGGGTAAAGTAAACAAACTTGGAAATATTTTCATTTTGTTTTATCTGAGAGATACGCTATTAATTTCGTGTACCTATCTGTGTAATATTATCGTTTTTACAAGCTTTTATGCGCAAATTAATTGTGAGAAGAGGGAATTAACACTAAAATGGGATATTTCTTGAGCGCTACAAGCTTTTAAAATAATTTACTGTTATACAATATTATAAATTACACGAATCTTATGCACTTCCCTTGCATAAAATTATTATTTTAGTGAAAATAAAAGCTTGTTTCTTAAAAAAAAACTTTTAACCGACTTCCCAAAAGAAAGAGGTTAGCCATTTGGTTTTTACGTGTGTATAATATGTTTGGTAAGCAATAACACATGATGAAAAATTTGACCTTCAACTCCTCAATCCTGATGATGCAGGGGTACCCTAGCCTAAGCTATAGGACTTAGCAATTTAGTGCTATCGGATATACTTTAAGTTTAATTAGCAGAGATATATGATGAAAAATTTGACCTTC
>DWPG01000244.1:0-10406 GCA_018251495.1 Autochton cellus | reverse complement strand
TTTAGAGCAAGCCTTACTCTCTAAAACTGACCATAAATCATAATCCAGTGGATTAAGATCAGGACTAGATGACGGCCGTCTTCAGCTCTGATGAAGTCCGGAACGTTCGTTTGTAACCAAGATTGGGTGGATAGAGCTTTATAACCCGGCGCCGAGTCTTGCTGAAGGGACCATTCTTGGTTATTGAACATGGTGTTGTTAAGTGGCTTAACTACCTACTCAAGAATGGTATCTTGATAGACTATTTCTCAGTCACTCCTTCATAGGTAACACCCCACCAAACCATCACTGAAGTCGGATAATGCCCACGTTGTACTCTGTTGACTAATTGAGAAGCTTCTTTAGAGCTTCCAGCATAAATACGGCCATTTTGTTTGTTAAAATATTGCTCAATTGTAAAAAAAATCTCATCCATAAACAAATTTTTTCTGTGACCTCCCTTTGCGTACCGCTTAAGTAGTTGTTTTGATTTTACCACCCTATTTCATTTTAAATTATCAGTTAAGAAATGACAGTGCGTCTCTTATAGGCTGCAAGTCTTAAGTCATCTTTTAAAATACGCAACATGGTTCTAGGTGCTATCTTCGTCTCCCGAGATAAAATCTTTTGCTTTCGGACATGATTTCTTCGAATTCTTTCCCTTACTGCTTTGATCGCCTTTTTCGTACGAACTCTACGTACGGACGGCTAGATCCTTTTCTGTCATAAACAGAGGAGGTTTCATTGTACTTATCAATAGCCCGGTACACCAACATTTGACTAATACCAAGCATATGGAGGATTTTAAAAATTGTATTTGGCTCCATACCTACTATACGTAATGCAATCACAGCGATTCGGTTCTCTTTATCACCCCACTAATATTTTACAATATATTGGCGCGGAAATAAGAAAACACAATGAACAATCGTATTAAAATGACAGATTCCAAATTCAAAAGTAATATTTAGTTTATTTTTAATTGTGACAGTATTTATGGCCAGACTAAGTATATCTAGTAGACTAGTTATATCAGATAGATAGTTGAGTCGTCGGAAATATCACAAGGCCAAGTAATTTAATAGAAATATATATATATTTTATGCTAATTAAAAAGAAGAATCCCAATAAGGCTAAACTAGAACGAAACCTTTCAAACATTTTAATTTGGAGATCGTGAAGAAAAAGTTGGTGCCTAGAGATTTCAGGTTTAAGTAAATTGGTTTTGGATTGGATTTTGGAAGTTTATAAACCGGTACATACTAGCACAGCACATCTTGCATTGTATAAAATAGCTGACTGAGATTCCGATTTGTAAAGACTATGTTTTTAGTGATCTAAATCAAATATTTCTTATTAACTTGATAAACATATTATCTATATTTATTAATCATTATCTATTTGTTTATTTCTTTGGAATCGTATATTTGTTAATACTTCATTTTATCCGCATCATTAAAATCACTGTAAATCATAATAGTCATCAATCATTGCATATACTTATATCTTTAAATTTCCTCGCGATAATAACCTAATTTAAAGTTATTTTTATATTTGATTAAAACGATAAAGTTATTAGGACAATAAATCATTATGAGGGTGATAGAAATAATGACACAAGAAATATTAATAAGTTTTTGATATTGACATAATAATACTATGTTGGCGCTGGAGTGCCCATTAGCTCGCCGCTCGCTCGTGGTGAAAGCATTTGTCCTACCTATCCTCAGATATCTTTAGATCTACCTACTGAGTATTCTTCTATTTACAAGCTACATGCAACGAATTGATTAACGATGCAACGATGCAAGGAATGAATTAAAATTAAAAACTCCACGGCTATAACTATATATTTTTTTTATATGATAGAATCTACTAACGAGTATGCAGTCAGTGTCAACCCCAGACAAGATAAGAATCCTACACGAGGTCGAGGACCCCTGAGGACTAATTTGGAACGTTTCGGATAAGTATGTCTTGCCACACCAATCTGTTGATAATCGGTGGTGGCAATCGATTTGTGATCGACCCCAGATAAGATTAGAGTATTACTAAAGGTTGGGTGCACACGCTTGCTACCCCTGAGGACTAAGTATAAACGGATAAGTATTTCTCCCTTACCACACTCTTTAAACCAGAACAGCAGTTAAGCATTGCTAATATTAAGTATATATAGGTGTGACTGTGCTGCCTCCAGAGTCGAACCACAAAAAGTTCTACCATTTTCAAAAGTTTCTATAATCTCTTAATACATGATGCGTCGTGCATTACCTTCAAAATTCATTACTGAAATTCACTACACGTCGTAAAAGATAAATCCGAAACAGAAGTTATGGAGATGGAAGAGTTATTCCACCGAGAATCCTATTTGGTGGAAACTGGAACGCTAAACTTAGGAAAGCTGGGATTTAGTCGTTAAAAGTTAAAAAGTTTAATTAATTTAAGGGTTGTATACAATTACCGTTGTTCAGTAAATTCCAAGTTGTCTACTAAAATAAATGACTATGTTTTCGTAAGTTTTAAATACATATAAACTGTCATAACAGACAAATTCTAATCTATGGTTTTGATCGCTGTTTAATTCGTTTTTGAAAAATATGGTAATTGGTAGTAGTCCCGTATCAATATTTTTTTCGAACTGGAACAAAAAATTTATAGTAGTGCCCTTTCTTCATGAAGTCGGCAAAGAATAAAATGTCAATCAAACTTAATTATTTTTTTTGAACTGGAACAAAAAATTTGTAGAAGCGCCCTTTCTTCATAAAGTCGGCAAAGAATAAAATGTCAATCAAACTTAGTGTCCTGTGACGACTAAAAAAGAAGGTCAACATTTTGAGTTTGAAGGTCTCGGATGCTGGCGCCCGAGGCAAGTGCCCCGGTTTGCCCCCTTTAGATCCGGAGCCCGATCTACTAATTGTAGCTGAGAGTTCTTACAATATTAGTTACTGATCTCTTGCTATTAAATAGACCATGGTCCACCACCATTTTGTGACCACCATCACCATGTACTTGTTTTAATTTCAATTCTAACTACCTAAATTTTATATATTTACGAATTGTGTTCTCGCCCATAACATTTACAACTTTCATATTAAAATACTCGTAATCTGTTATATATCGGTATGTTTTCATATCTGCACGATTAGCCTTGATTTACTAAATCTCTAATGCTGCAATTTCCAGGCGAACGAAGTATAATCCTATGATACTTACTTTGACGACCAGCGTGACGGAGCTGGTCACCCACGGTCTGACCAGCTCCGTCACGCTGGTCGTCATCCGCGGCCAGTCAGATATCTGAATGATGAATTTAGATTTCTGTTCTGGGTCTCGGTGTTTGTGTATTCGTTTTTGTCTGTTTCCATGGCACCCACGTCACAGGAGAAAATCCTAATGTGACCCCCACATTAGGATGAATGTAGAAAGCGTTATAGTTATTCTTTAACAACAAGTATATACTTAATTGGTATCTATAAATAAATAAAATAAAACAAAAACAAAAATAAATAAAATTTATAATAAATGGTACGGTTTTCGCAAAGTTTTACCAGTAACAAAACAATACTTATGATATACATCCCAATGTTGCATGACACGAAGTTGTTGCGGCTTGGAATACATAACGAGTGCCTTCAAACACTATAAAGTTACACGTTCGTGCTTGACATTTGCACATTTGTTTGATAAAATGTAGGTATTGGTGGCTGAGAATACAATTACTTAATAAATTTAATAAATTGTTACTAAACAATTACTTTTACTATTATTATGTTATTATTATTACTGTTACTATTGTTACTTAAGAAGTATGACCAATAATATACAGAAATCTTCAACTAGCTTTTAGAAAAATAGCCCATGATATGATTAAAATTATTCGGTCTAATCAGTCCCTTTGCTAAATTGAAATAAGAAATAAATTCTGTACGAACCAGGAAATGGATTATAAAGGTATTTTTTACTGTTAAGTGTTAAATTCAATTTAAATAACGAATAGAGAAAATGAAATATGTTAGAGGGTTTATTACATTTCACACCTCAAGCTTTTAAGAAAACATTTAACTTCCTAAAAGGTTTCTTCTATATGAATTTTATTGTCATTCTATATGATAAAACAAGAATAATTATAAAATTCGTGAACTGTACTGTGTATTATGAATTAAAAAACCTACATGTGTGAAATCACGCACAAAAGATGTTAAATCTAACTTTAACGAGCAATCCCTGTACATATTTGTGTGTAATTAGTTTCTCCAAAACGACTCTAACGATTTTGACGATTTTTTGTATTGAGATTGTATTTTAGCATTCAAATAGATATAGCTATGTATCTTTTCCGTGAAAAAATGTTTTTACTCTGTTTTCACATAAAAAAAAACATTTATATTTTATGTAATGTCATCTGTTATTGAGCAATAATGATCGTGTTTTTATCAATATACGAGTATAAAATATAAGCTATTCAAAAACAGATTGCGCTGCTTTACACTGATATCTGATATTGTTATCCCAGCGAAGCTCCGTCGCCTAGCTAGGAAAATTAATAGGACAACTTGTTTAACATCGAAAATTCTCAAATTATTTTCAAACTCTTATGCTCTGTTTTATATTGTTAAAGGTTCATCCTTCTAGGTTTCATACAATTACATTCAGACGAAGAATCGTTACGTTATTCATAACATTTTGGAAATTAAATTACAGGCGTGCGAGTATAATATTATGGTATCTCACGCACCTGAGGCGTTACGACTTGGCGAGAACAAGCACAGATGAGGAGAGACAGAAATTCGTAACATAATTTGAAATAATAGTGAAACTGGTAACGTTATTTAAATAACATATTTATAGAGACTAGTTTTCTTTATTTTTCTTCACTTTCACTCAGTTTTGTAGATTTTAATACAATTGTTTTTTCTCAATAGATTTGCTGGGTTCCAACCCTTAGGGCAAGCAACTTAGAAAGTTCTGACGCAGATTCTACCACGCTGCTCCCGTATATGTTGTTAGAGTAACAGGTTAACGGCCATGGTAACCCGTGAGAACTCCAACAAGTTATATATGCAATACAATGGTAACACCTAGGATCGATAGCGAATACCTTCCAAAGCACGGAAACGTGCATAAAATTTAACCACTAGTGGTCGCCCTGTCAACTGCCGACCGCGTCCTACGTTGCTAAACTTAGTATAATATCTGTTGATATAAGTTGCGTGGTTATGTGCATATTGATAATATTGTATGTTTTTATATAAGAATAAAGTATCAAACGAGCACGTAGTCCACCTGTAGGTAAGTGGCCACTGCTGCCCATGGACATTTGTTATATCTGTAACCAATTATAGAAGAGACGTCTTATCTGAAGTCAATCGCAGAGTTGCTACTTTTCAGAGCTAACATGGTCGCTTCATTGTAAGTGGTCTAACTATGACACTGTTTGCCGAAGCCCTGGTCTTTATAATATCTATTGACGAATAACATTACATATTTTTTTATAATATGGCAGTTGGATTCGAGCGTGCAGTTAATCTGATGGTAAGTGGCTATGCCGCCCATAGACATCTGTGATCAAACGCTAATAGAATTTGAGTGCTACCAGAGATTAATGTATCTATACATAGCCACCTTTTGGCGACCCGTGTGGCGGAGCGGTCACCATACCGGTCTGACACACAGTGGGTTCCAGGTTCGATCCTCGGCCAGACAGATATCTGGCTGTCAGGATAGGCTATACAATTTTTAAATATGATGCCTGCGAACGGAGTAAAAAGGAGGGGATGAGACGAAATATTTTTTTATCATAACAATATGGGTTGACTTTGATGTCAATTAATTTTAAGCAGTCGATTTTATTTTGTTTTTTAAGTTCATTCTCTAGTTAATCATAAATTTTTGATAATAATTTTTTAACCATAATGATAGCATATTTTTATTTTGTTAAACTCGAGTTTGAGCGAGCTAGTTAACTGCTTACGTGTAGTTTGTCAGGTGGGTTGTCAGTTTTCCAGTACCGTGACGCATAGTTGCTACAACTGCCGCTAGTTATTTTGTTTGAAATAGTTTATCTACTAGCCTAGATAGATGGTTAGCTACATTATGTATACAATTGAGTTTCAGTTTTTTTATTCGAATTAAGGTTCGTTCAGATATTAGGCGTAACAGTCTAAAAGAAGTTATTCGTGTATGTGGAAGTTTACCATAAAGTTCTCTTGCACTTGGTGGGTTTGATAGGCTATGTTATAAGCCAGTTGGACTCTAAGAGATGACTCATGTAGCGCCATTAATAAGTTATAGATTCAGAAGTCCGATTTCCAAAGTGTCCTTGCACTACAATCAAATATATAATAATACAAAACAAAGTGTATTTCCCTAAACTCTACAATTTGTAACATATGAGATGAAAAACAACACACGCCTGTCATTTTTACTTGTAACGTTTTGTAACTTGTTATGAATTCAAATGTTGGATAGCAAGACCAGTGGTTCGGAAAAAGCTAATTACAGCTTTTAAGCAGTTGAAAAAGTTCGTAATAAAGTATGATAAATGTAGACATTACTACGACAATTAAACTCTAGACGTTGTGTACTTAGAGGGCTTATAATAAAAAGAGGTGTTAAATGTGGGAAGCCACACGGAAACTTTAGAGTGGTAGAACGAGGCTGGTTCGATCGGACAGGTACCACTGCCGTACCGACTTTAAAACAATGAAATTCAAGCAATCCTTTTGGTACATTTTACACATATTCATAGCTTAGCTACCTTGCATCTCTGGTGCACCTTTAGCGAATTAAGGATTAGTTTTGTTTACTGATAATAGGCTTGCGTTTGGCCGCGGTCTTACCTGATGTTAAGTAAGATGCAGCCCAGTGTGTAGCACGCTTGCCTAGAAGAAGCCCATTCACTCTTGACTTGAACATGTCCAGATTGCCCTAGATTTTCCAACTTAACCTAGCACATTGATTAGCGTCCTTACACATATCAAAAGTGCCCTAAGTATCAAACTTTAGACGACGTTAGACGAACGCGAGCGTTAACTACGTATGCTTACAGGCGTTTACTTCTTATCAAACCTCCAGTTTAATTTGATCCACGTGTAAAAATGCACGTTTCTGTAATCTTATTTTTTTATAATATTGAAGTAGCAAACGAGGTAAGTGGCCACTGCCGCCCATGGACATCTGTTATCAACCTCAGATAAGATCAAAATTCTACCTTTGACTTGAAGGTGGTAGAACTCTATGTGGGAAGGTGGTAGAACTCTATGAGGTTTGACTCCGGCGGCACCACCGCCACACCTATTTCTGCTTAATAGCAGCAGTGCTAAGCACTGCTATGTTCTGGATTGCATGGTGTTATAAGGGAGACATACTGATCCGAGGCGTTCCAACTTAGTCTTCAGGGGTAGCAACACATCTATGGTGAATCTTAGATAATACTTTGATCTTATCTGGGGTTAATTACAGATGTCCATGGGCAGCAGTGGCCACTCACCACCAGGTGGACTGCATGCTCGTTTGCTACTTCCAAACTATAAAAAAATGGAATTGGAGGTTGGTCTTTTTTTAATGGGCTTATATGCATCCATCGCTTGTTTTAACGATGTATTTATTGTACGAGTAAAAATTATAAGAAAATCAATATAGCTTGGAGTTCTGCATTAAATTCTCCAATATGTATGTATTTTGTTCCTATCCATTATCCATAAATTATTTTGCAGTACGATAGGATTTTTTTATCAATTGAGACTCTAGACTGGAGAATGTTCATAATACAATGTATTATCTCAAGGAACACTAGCAATGACCGCGTGGTTCAGATATAAAGCAATAACTGTGTATAAATAACCTTATTTTATCAGAATCGCCACGCGGCTGCGCTAGCGCAGATGCCGCGGATGGTCTCGCGACCCCACTAACTCCCAAGTGCTAATGACAAATTATACTTTATTTTAGGAAATTATGACAATTATTACGAATGAACGAAGGAGACATCGTATGGAAACCTACACGCCTAAAACCCCTAAAAAGATCTCGAAGGAGTTGCGATCAGGGTGTACTAACTCATGCCCAGCTGTAAGGAGTACTAACTTTATAAAAATATAGTTCTAACGGAAACACGAGAAAGTATATTTCGGCGAGACGCTCCGCTCGAGATCGCGGGCGTGCGCCGGCGCAGTCCATGACCTCATTACCAATATGGCGCCTCCGGCGACCTCACACGCACGCAGTATATGACGTTCGGTTTTGTAACTACGTTGACATTGGCTAGTGCAGTTTTCTGGAAAAAGTGACTAATATAAACATAACTATTATTCCATAAAACAACAAGAATTATTAATCATCTTGTCAAAAATAAGATGATGTGACCATATTCATGCAATTGGAGTCTTAAGTCGTTTAACGTAAAATCGGTTTGGAATTCACACAAATAAATAGCTAAATCCTACTTGAAAATAGTCACAAAGAATACATTAGACCCAATGTGTACATACTTATAAGTCATAAGGAAAATTTTCTTTTAGGTAATTTAACAAGTGAATGGATGGACTCACGCCTTCCCTAGAAAGCCCTTATCTTAGGCGCAATAATACCTTAAAACTTCATAGAAAGACGCTTCTGTCCATCTACTGGTTTATATCCCTAAGTCGCCACTCCCTGTATGATCTTATTCTAAACTGACTAGACTCTAGAATAAACATTGAAAATGTGACTGCAACAAACATTTAATAGTCAATAAAAATGCATTGATTTAAATCTACCTAAGCAACATGTATGAACTAGGTATATTGTACACGAGTACTGGCAATGTTTCTCCATGGTTACAAAAGTTAGTAACATTTAATGAAAAAGGTCATTGAAAACAAGTGGAGCAGTTGTTTTGCTAATTAGCCTACTAATTGAGATATGACTTTGAACTTGCGTGCAAGTTGTATTAATTTAGTCATGAGCACAATTGCACTGGTAATTTTGACGCTAGACGGTTACAAGGGTCATATTTGTTATAAGTAAGTATTCATTGGACGACAGTCCACTCCAATTGTATCTTACTGTTTATTTCATGATCTTAGCCGGGCGAGCAGCACGTAGAGTATTTTCCAGGCTGCCCAAGTTACATGGGGAGACCAGTGCCCAGTAGTCGGACTTAAAAGGTCTCGGCAAGAATTACCTTCTGAAACTCTGGTTATATACATTCGATGTGATTTCTTATAGACTTCAAGATTAGAAAACTTTCAAATATTGCAGGACAAACTTTTTTATTGAAATTCTCAGCTCAAGACAATGACTCCACTACGGTGTAGGTATCATCATATTTTTTTTATCTTTCATTGAAGTTAATGTTTACATTAAACTTATTAAAGGTTAAATGCTGCGATTTTCTTTAAGACTCAATTATTATAAACGCAAATTTATTGAACGAATATTATTTTCAACTTTAAAGATGTCAATGTCACTTTAGTATTTCCAGGAGATAGGTCGTCAGTCAAATTCTCCGAACACTGCCTTGACCTAAAATGCGGATTAAGCTCGAACGTTCATGCCCAAGGTGATCCCTTTAAGGATAATGGTTACGTGTTTTACGTATTTTCTGCGTTTATAGTAATGTCTCATTATTTCTAAGTATTAAAATAGTAATATTTTGCATTGAAGCTGTTATTTGACCATCGGGCGCGAGGACTTCCCCCGATAATCGTCAAACTAATGCTTGAATGAAGTGATGAAACATTCTTGAAATTGAAATAGTTTTTATCAGTTCCAAATAAAAATAGTCTTCTAAATCCTGTTTATCTGTGAGGCATAGTTATCATTCTTATGGATCAAAAAGCAAATAGTATAACTCATGATTACAATAATGAATGGCGTTATTTTTGAATATGAATATTCGCGGCAGGCAGTTGATGTGCCATAGTATACTAGGCCAAATTAATTACGTATCTTGATTTACAACTATATTCTGTGTCCAGTTTTACTGTAAATGTCAGTGGAAGAACAACCTCTCTCCATGTATAAGGAAAAAATCGATTATAAATAATATCGATTAACGTTTTGCAATATTGCCCTACATTCTTTTTTTAACTTTCATTTTAATTTACAAGTTCATTAACCAATAATTTGTACAGTTTCTGAAGCATGGCTGCTTGACAAGAATATTTATCAAAATACTTATATTATAACTAGGTCAACGATCGAAAAAAGTGTCATTTTTTATAGTTTGGAAGTAGCAAACGAGCATGTAGTCCACCTGAAGGAAAGTGGCCACTACCGCCCATGGACATCTGTAATCAACCCCAGATAAGATGAAAGTCCTACCTGAGGTTGAACACAGATAAGTGTGTCTCCCTTACCACACCCTTTAGACCAGAACACAGCAGCGCTTAACACTGTTGTTATTAGGCAGAAATAGGTGTGGCGGTGGTGCCGCCGGAGTCGAA
>DWPG01000243.1:0-10411 GCA_018251495.1 Autochton cellus | reverse complement strand
ACACGTGCGAGCTTTGAGCTCGAGGCACCGTCTGGTCCACGACGGTATGCGACCACACATACCGCCGTTCTTCTCAGTTTCGCTGGATGGACGCTTCGAGCTCCCATTCTTGCCGCTCGCAACCCCGAAAGCCCCCTTTTAGTCGCCTCTTACGACAGGCAGGGGATACCGCAGCCCTATTCTTATCCCGGTACTACAGGAACACCGCGCCGGGGGGGCATTATCTACGCCCGTGGCGACTATTTTTTTGTAATGTAGTAGGCTACATTAGCAGAATTTCGAAAAATAAGATTTACAATTACTAAAGTTTTAATTTCATGTGATTCCTCATAAAATTAAAATTGTACCTTTCTGATTTATAAATCAGACTTTTATCACAAATGGACATTTCTATGTAGAGTTCATCGTTACCGTTCTGTGACATTGATTTATGTTAACACAATGAATTCCGAGTACATTTGTCATTTCACACAAAGAAAAATCTCGAATAGCAGTTCGTTCCATAAAACATAATTAAAGGTCAAGATACTAAGCATGTCTGGGTACATACAGTAGACACGACATTGCTGTTAGATCGACCTTTATTGGGCTTATACAAACAGCGAGGTCAGTCGCCGTATCGATTAGTTGCCAAGCTTTCTTTCAATGCAGCTTATGAGTTTTCTCTGTGTTGTAAATTCTTCAAGTTTTTGTTTTGGTTTTAGGAGGTAATATTTCAGGATTGTTACTTGGTTTTCTGCTGTGAAATAGGTCTAGGATTAAAAGATTAATTCATAATATTAAATATTTTTAAAAATGATATAAATGAGATATGCTTCATTTTTACGGAAAGTGACAAAAAATAATTGGTTTTAAGTTTTTTGTAATCATCATCCCATCAATCCACTAATGTTTCCACCACAGGGTCTGAGTATCTTCTCAGAATAAGGATTTAGACCATAATTCAACACGCTGTCCAAGTGTGAACTAGACGTCACAAACGCGCACTCAGCGCTCTTTAGCAAGTCTATTTTGTCACGAATTCACAGTTAAAGCAAGTGACAATTAATTTATCACTTCAGTGTCAAAAAGTAGTCTATTCAAAGCATGGTATATTATCCTACTGACGTAGAGATATATCTATGATTCAAAGTGATGAATTTAAGGTTTAGTAAATTAATTACAGAAGAAAACAGTAAATGGGGTTAATTGTATTTCTTTCCTTCGTTACAGATACCCGGTGCACTCTGAAGCGGCGCCGAGTCCGCACGAGGGCTACATCACGCGACACGTCACCGACAAAAACAAAGACGACTACGATACTAACCGACGGGTTAGTACTAATTATTAGAAAAACCTACGTTTTCAAATTGCAATACTAAGAAATACCTATTCTCTTGATATTAGACGTTTGCAACAGTTCGAAGAAATAAAATAATCAGGGCTTAGAAATAACGCTATCTAGGAATCACGCTAACAAACGCTCTTCAAACTGAATGACTAACCATTCACGATACTTGTAAAAGCAAGCGATCCAATACTTATAACATGAGTGTGACATCTAGTACTCCATTATCTGCTCTATATAATAAACTCAAGACCTATGAAATATTTCCTACGCAAATAAATGCGAGTCATGCAATTTAACTCTTTCTAAAAATGTTTATAACAGACAGACCGCAATTTTGAAATATTTTATGTTTATTAAATCGTCCTACTTATTATATTTTAAAGATGTTTATGTATTTTTTTAACAGATGGGATTCCTATGGTCATGGAATCACATGATTTCTAAAAAATGGAAATGGGCCCAGACACCCGCTACCGGCGACGAAAGCTTCCAAATGAGAATGCTACGTGATTTCAAACATTTCTGTGCTAATCAAGAACAAAGGCTGAGCCAATTTTGGGATGAGTGCTGGGAAATGCAAGAAAAAGCACATGGAATTAAATATTGTTAATATTTTTTTATCTACAACAATCTGTTAAAAAATAAATGTATGCAACTTGTTGTTTTAGGTTTATTTGCTTTTGTGCCTATGAAAATAAATAAACGGTATTATATAAATAAAAATTCATTTAAACACTGGAAGAGAAATTTATTGCTTACTAGAAGTACAAAAGTTTGTTAAAAAATATGTCATTTCGTTGCATCACAAAAATCTATGAAGAGATTCCTCTGTTACAATTTTTGTGGCAGTAATGAATACTATAATATAATATTATTATTATTTGTGACTTTCAAGGCACATTTTCAAAAATGTCCAATACGATGATATATAGTAAATCTCCTCACAGACATTTTGAACTTATTTTACCATATCCTAACATATCAGTCATTTCAGTACCATTATCACATACACATCTAAATCTGAAATCGACTTACCACCATAAACCTAACTTCATAGATTTACTAATTTCCCGAATTTCACTTATCAACATTTGCATCTAAAATTTTTGTTAAGCACCCTAATATTAAGTAGAAAAAGTGTGCATGTGGCAATCAGCACTTAAACTATGGCAGTTTAAATTACATTACTGCTTAAAACACTTATAAAGACTTTGATCGATAAACCCTAATTGTACTATTTAAAAATATAGGTTGAATCCTTATAAAATAATAGGTAAAGAAATGGGCAAAATAATCAATAAAATCGGAGGTATCTTCAAAACAACATACGAATGGTAAGACAATGTACTAAGACTAATTTTATGGCAATCAACATTCTGGCTACATTTATGATATGTGCTTAAATGTGCTATGAATTGATGATTTCATTATTTTATATACCTCAAACAACCTAATTATGCAATTTGTTGCAAGTATACAAATACATAATTTTAATTTCTACTTCATATTTTTCACATATAGTATGTGCTAATGATATTATGCAATTATTTATTCATTTTAAATTTAAAAAATGCATTCACCAGATAAAATTAATGTTAAGTACTTGATAAATCAGATCTATTGCCGAATCACTAACAACAAATAAAGAATTAATAAGAAATGCACATTTCCTAATAGATAATTGAGCACATGTCTGTTACAATTTTTATACATACATATAAAATCTAATACTATTTCATAGAAAATTTCTTTTTCACAGAAATGTTACACATTACTTTTAGTTTAATACCTTTATATAAATTATCTTGAAAAAATTTCAAACTAGTACAATTTCACATAATCTCATAGAATCATAAATGCAATTAAATCTTACATATTACATACTACATTAAAACTTTATAAAATGTAAATCATGTTACGGTAAATTCTTCCTTGACATGAAGGGCAGTTAGAATTACTTACGTATAAAAATTATGTATGTATTATTAAAAATGGTAAACATTTGGGATGCAAACAGGACTACCTACAACATTCCATGCAAATTTATAAACAAGTGAATATTAATCCATATTTGCATCAACAAATTTCATCTACACATCCTTGGACTTATAACTTGTTAATAATTATTAAATAAAATTAAAAACTCAAATTGGAAGATCAACCAGCTTTGTCTACACAAAACTCATCAGGTATATCTTGTTCGAATGATATTTTCCAAATCTTGCCTCGTGCATTGTGTTCGCATAGCTACTGAAACATTTATAGATGTTGTCATAAATATTTCTGATGGATTACAATTTCAAAAAAGGTGGAATTACATAAATCAGATATTATTAGACTTGAGACAAGCACATAAACCAATTGTAGAGAAACATGTTGGGAATGGTCTTCCTATAATAATAATTGTTACCTAAAAACAAAATAAAATGATGCTAAAACATAACCATACCACTTTGTGGGTAAAATAAAAACAAAATGGGATGTTACACTTGCAGGAGCAATCTTTACTTCTTGCTGAATAGAAGGAGTCTCGTCAGCATGCTAGTGATGCACGGAACTTGCTTCTGCTGGTGCATACACGGCATATCTGGAGTATTTGACTCAAAATCAAGGGCCACTTTCTGAGAAACAAATGTTAGCAGAGTTAAAATGTCCCGTTCATAGCCAGAGTAACGAAGTTCTTCACAGAGGGCTTGCATGAACCAGGAGCCACGGGTGGTATTCCTCCAAGAATAAAAGCCTGGTACAGTCGAAAACACAATCAAGAAGTCTGCATGGATAGGAATCCGGTAGGATGCACTGGAAGACCCATCTGTTTCTGTGCGGTTAGTGAGAGTAACTCCACCATCCAGTTTGTCTCCCTGGCAAGCTTGAATGAAGAAAAGCTTGGGTTTACCAGCCAGTGAAGGACACTTATCAGCTGTGAAATAATACCACAAATTATCGGGCTTGTAATGGGTGTCCTTCGCATACAGCATGCCCATCTCGCCATGCGTCAACACTGCGATTAGTAAACAATCGTACTCAGTGTGATCCATATCTGCCGTTTGACGGATGTAATTGTTAATTTCTTCACATTTTAAGTTATTCAGCATTGTAATGCGAAATCCGAGGTTCTTCAACACTTTGGCTAAATTGTCGCTGTCTACGTTAGTGCCAGTACGAGACTTTAGGCTGTGGATGTCGAAGTGTTCATGGTTGAAAATTATAGCCATACCACGGTATTTGTGGTTCATATTGTAGTAAATAGCGTTCCTATCAACGGGCATCCTAGCATAGCGACGCATTGCGGCCGAGGAATCGCTGCTACCCCATGCGTCACCTTCATCTCCGCCGCCGTTCGGTCTTTGTTCTTTTTCACCATTATCCAGAGCTTCAATTCCTGCCATAACGATCTACTTTATCGTTTTCCCGCGTCTCAAATTCACTACGAATTACCGATTATAGTTCTTTCACTATGTTTATAATTACATAAAAGACAAACGATTCAAGTTATTGACAAAAACATGCGAGCGATGCAATGTAGCAATACCAATGTAAAAATAGTTCTATTTATCGTCTTTTGAGGTTGAGGTTTTGAAGTAAACAACAAAGGAAAAGGATGTGTGATGGTCGCGCAGCCGCAGAGGCGCAAACTACATTGATAAGTTTTGTGTAAATTATATTATTTGATAAAATTTGTAATTTATCAATTTATATTAATTGCATATTTAATAAATTATTATTATTAAGTTTTATTAAATAATAAGTATTATTATTTAAGTTATCAAAAAAAAATGTTTGTTTATTTTACGTTCCTTTACACGAGCTACAACGATACAGACCGTGAAAAATAAGTTTTTTAAAACTTTAAATTAACAATCATTTTATGACAATCATACAGTAAAAACAGATTAAAATAGTTAACAGACATTCTTAATTTATTTGAATAGCGTATTTAAAGAAAATTGCGCCTTATTTTGTTCCTTACTAGAATGTATAAGAAGCTTTTTTATCCCCTACGGTATCAAGTTAACTTAAATTCAATAACAAATGACAATCGAAATTATTGTACCAAAGTTTATAAACGATGAAAAAAAAACTCAGCCTTAGAGATAAGAAAATATTTTTTATTTACGTTAATGGAAATGTATTTATATTATTAGTTCTTTGGCAAATAATCATTTATACGTAACTTAAACTAATTCAAAAATTAAATAATCTGAAGTAAATCTTAAAAATTAAAGACAATAACGATCAATGTCCACACTGTGTTCACAGTTAAGAATGATAGCTGTCCAAATTATTACAGAAAAAGAAGTTAAAATAGTTTAAATTAACGTTTGAATCTCTAACTGCAGCATTAGGAAGCTTATCATAATAGTCTTTCGTTTCCGAGCAACAAAACTTTTTCAAAAACTGCAGGTCGTTATACTTTTCCATGGATATAGGCAGCCTGTCTTTATAAGTTAAACCGGGTAATTTAAATTCTCCTTCATTGATGCCTTCCTTCATAGAGCGAAGAGAAGCTGGTGTGTTAATTACGCTTGATTCCCATGGACTATTACTAAAATTTCTATGAAACATGAGCCATGGATGTTCTTTATGGACTCTAAATTCACGTACAGGTCTTATGGGGAAAAGGACAAGTTTTTTTGTAAAACGGTTTTAGAGATGTAGTCCAGCCCTTGAATGCATCTTGCGAACATTCGATGACATCGAAAGGTTTCGGTCTTTGTCGAGCTTCACGTACGTGTTGAGCCCATTCTTCAGGGAATTCAATCCTATCCTTTTGATTAAAGTAGGCCATGTTTCGGTCACATTCCATGTATGAGTGATCTCTTATTGGAAATATAACAGATTCTAAGCGATGGGAACAGCGAACTATGTAGTGTTGAACTATGAAGATGGTGTTAATTTTTATTTTGACCGCCACATGAGTCACAAAAAAATATAAGAGTCTTACACTGTTCGTCCATTTCATAAAACATAAAATGGAAGAGATGAGAGGCCACATCATCTGATCCTTTTCGTCAAATACTCTCATCATATGCGAAAAAATATGACGAGGAATCAGCAAGCACATGTATATTAAACATAAAGTAACTGAGCTGCCTTTTATAATATATATCGTTTGTAGTAATGTTCGGTACAAGTAGATTTTTTAAGAAATCCATTGCTATCGCGACTATTGTTGCATCTTGCCTTGCTCTCAAACGAGCTCTGCTTTTATTATCATAAAAGATTTCAGCTCACTTTTTGTGTGCTAAGTTCTCAATTTCTAGTCTTCGAAGTTGAGACAAAGTCTGAGATTTTTCATAACCATCAGGAAGGGATAATTTCAAAATGCTTTTTCTCTGCTTGGAATACATCGCAAGTCGAACATGTATCCATCCTAGGATAACCGAATGATATGTTGGAGTTTTTATTGAAAAAGTTTCGATATGTTTCGTATGATACTTTGTTATTTGGATGTTTCAAATTTCAAATCGGTAGTTTTTTTAGAATCCTGTTTTTTAACATGTTTCCCTCGGTTATCCTTTTCAACAACGCCGTGCTCAGTCAATGAATTTTGAAGAAACTGAATTGTTCTTCCATTGATACCATAGTAAGATAAAAAAAAGGTTTTCTACACATCGGTACTTCATAAGTATCATCATTAATCATACGAATTTTGTAATAGTATGATTTATTATGTAATTTTCTTCTCCCACTCGCGGACGACGACGTTGCACATTAGATACGGTTATACGCCCGCTCAAATGGTTATTCTGATCATACCTGTTGGCAAAACTATTAAATTGCCTTATTATTCTTGCTCTCAGGTGCTTATTACTTCAAAACATTTAAAACGATCACATTTGCAGTCATCGCCAATTTCATGGGACTGGAGTCGAAGTTTTTTCAAAACATCACTCATTCTGCCAGTCTGTTTTCTTTTCTTCGTATTTTTAGTCGTTTCGTTGCTTTCAGACATAATTTTAAGATTAAACTTTTAAAATAACCTCAAACAACCTTACACAACGCCAGACATAACGAGAATGACAAAACAATTGGCGGGATCACCGCAAGATGGCGGCCAGTATGAAGCGATGGACAATATGGACATTGATCATTATTGCCGTGAATACCTGTGACATTGAACGTTCTTGCCATATAGCCAAATATTATAAACTAGATTAACTCGGGACTGTAAGCGATATTGCTACGTTTGTAAACGAGATTATTAACTGCATATGTCAAGCGATCGAAAGACGTGACGCGTTAGATTTTTTTTTTTTTGACATTGGTCATTTTTGCATTGGACCCTACATTTATTATATATGTACTTATTAATATTTCTTAACACACATAGGTACACTCAGTAAGTCTATATATAAAATGAAAATCCGTTTCTGGCTTATAGCGTAATTGTAAGTTCCATTATGTACCTACTCATACTCATTTTAAGCTGTGAATTTTGAATCAATAAATAAATACATAGGTCATAAAAGGCAAGTTAAAATTAAATAGAAAGGTGGTCAACACGGTAAAATATAACATTTATAGGTACCGATACTCGATATTAAGTTGCTATGATACAAAAGAAAGCAAACATAGGCTTGTAACTACATTAGAATATTCTGCGCATTATTTAGCTTTTTAGACTTACTATAAGATAAAATGTCTCTATTTAAAGTAAAGGAATGGTGGTCTAATGACAAATTACAAAGCGTAGGATGTTACGAAGGTTTGCAAAATTACTCTTGTATTAAAGTCGACAAATTTAATTCCAATGGTGACAGTGACTATCTCATTGTTGGCGAAGGATCTCAACTCAAAGTTTATAAACCTAATATTCCACAAAGTGCATCTGATACCATATTGGAACTTCAATTGGAGACGATAGTACTTCAAATAGAGACAGGAAAGTTTACTGTGTAAGTATTATACAGGTAGATTGTTCAAGTGGGTTCGGAACCAGACGGGATGAGGTACAAAGAAATACGCTTATAGATGTTACGGGTTACGGGACTGATTTTGACGAAAACCGTACCTACTATTATAGGTAGGTGTAGTTAGATTAAAAATATATAGTGTTAGTCCTGAAGAGAACGAGATTATTATTTGACAAAAAAAAAAACAATTGCGCCATTGGTGTCTTTTGTACTAAAATTAAAGATGACTTTTAGTATCAATATATCGATACACTCGACGATTTAAGGATTTTACCAAGTACCAAATATATTGAGCCAAATTTGGAATCCAATAGTTAGGAAGCTTATAACTTTATGTAGGTAAATCACAAACAGTGCAAAGTTTAGTGCATAAAGATGGATACAGTAAATATATTGTGTCGTCTTGTGATATGGCACCTGAAAAGAAAAAAAGAAAAGAAGAAAAGTTGATGCTTGCAACGGTTTCTCGCCGCTACACCTCCTTGACCGACTTCCGCCGTAACATTTGAGAATTTTTGTTATCGTTTGGCCATCCATATGAAAAATTCATCCACTAATTACCTACTTATATACATTTTAACTCTTCTTTTAAAGGGACGCTGAAGATCGACAAATATTAATTCTTCATTCTCAAAATTATTCAGTTTACAGCTTGCAAAGAAAGGGGCTTGATAACGACGCAGGTGGGTACTTTTTATAAATAATAACTACCTACATGTGTGTATTAATTTTTTACTGGTATCTTAAATTATTTTACCTCTTTTATTTTAAATATTTTAATCGTGTTGCAGGAGAACAAAATTCCGCAACGTTAATTATAAAACATTCATTCACAAGAAAAGCGCATAATATGACTATAGGTCCATTTGGTACTTCTAAATCACGAGATTTAATTTGTATTCAAGCGCTGGACGGTACCCTCAGTTTCTTCGATCAAGACACATTTCTCTTTATGTGTATATTTAATGACATTATAATCCCTGGACCTGTGTGTTACATCGCAAATAGCGACCTATTCGTAATTTGTAAGTCGAATTGGGTTATGGAAATATTCAGGTAGAGTACCTACTCCTTACTCTACATTCATGTCTATAATTCTGCCTATATATCTTAATGCCGCGTCCACACGTCTGTTTAGATACAAACGACACAAAGTGCTCACAAGCGTGTGGACGCACGGCAAACGCTTGCGACAAATTTTCTTTGATTTGTTCCTAACCGATCGGATCGCGGACAAGACATCCAAACGCTCCATCCACGTTGGCGTTTGTAAAGGTGAAGGTTGTGGCGGCTTGCCACACGTGGGGACGCGGCATACGACATATAAATTTACCTACTAATACCCGTATACCTATACAATATACATATTGATTTCAGTTACCAACAGTTGGAAGAATTTAGTGAGCTGAACGCACGACAAAATAAGAAAAATATTCCACAATGGACGTACAACGCCGGTGAAGAAATATTATCAGCCCGAGCAATCCGGGTAATCATATTATATGTACCCATTATACACTATTTATATTAAATCGATCTGTTAAGTAAGGTTTTACCGTATCTTTAACTTTATCATCTATAGCATAGTAGGTACATCTATATACCTACAGGGTGAATTTTTTAAATGTGCGTCGATAGCCAAATCCTTAACTACAAGGTATGGCGAAAAATGCTGAAAGGAGTTACGAGGCCGATTTTGATTTAAAATGCACCTACATAATAAGATAAAAAACCGATAGTGTTCCTTATAAGGATTAGGTATATTGTGGAAACTGTTGGAAACAAAACAATCATTTTTAGTTTTTATCAAAATCAGCCTCGTAACTCCTTTCAGCATTTTTCATTAATCCTTATACGAGTAATTTCGTATTTCGCCATCCGCGCAAACTTGAAAAAAACATTCTGTATAGTAGGTACTATACTTACACGGTGAATTGAAGGTGACCTTTATGTATCATAAATATCAGATTTCGCAACCTAAATTCTGGTATCGACGTGATTCATTAGGTATCAACGTTTTGAAGGTTTTCCTTATGTCTGGTGATTTGAATCTGTTTTTACTACTTAGAATCTATGTTTTCGAATCATTTATTTTTCCTGTTTCTCATTTCAGACTAGCAGCAATTTTTCTAGCGTTGTAGCTCTTGGTGAACGACATTTATAC
>DWPG01000242.1:0-10429 GCA_018251495.1 Autochton cellus | reverse complement strand
GCTGGCCAACTGTGGATTGTAGATAGGTACGTGCTATAAATGAATGTAATATGTAAGCTTATTTTTTATCACAAAGTAAATCAATTCTTTATGCAAATCTCGATTTAGTCGCGCGTGTAATATAAAGCGCGTAAACGCGCGAACGAGTTAAGCAGTCGCTATTCTTCCGTACCTCCTAAGATTAACTTTGACAAACCATGCCTTAAAATATAGGCTGTTGATTAAAGATCTGTTCAGATGAAAGTACTTTTCTGGCGGCATATTCGGCAATATTGATTGTTCATCGTTCTTGAAAGGAACGAAGAGTGAAATAAATCAAATAATATATTCTGAATTTAATAAAATTGTAATATGACATTTTATTTATTTAAGTTAAGTTTAAGTTTAAGTCTTTGTGCCTTGACTCCGGCGGCACCACCGACACACCTGTTTCTGCCTTATAACAGCAGTTTTAAACGCTGCTGTATTTTGGTTTGAAAGGAGATATACATACTTATCCGAAGCGTTCCAAATTAGTCCTCAGGAGTAACAACACTTCTGTATCTGAACTGTAATCTTATCTGAGGCTGACTACAGATGTCCATAGACGGACTACATCCTCGATTGCTACTTCATTATTTAAAAAAAACGTTAACTGTGTCGATAAAGGATCTACACAAGTATTACTAATTTTAAAAGTATATGAATATTGAATCGTATAAAGTATAAACACAACTTAGTTGTACGCACGATACGAAAAAGTACCTACACTACCTACCGACAACGAAATCTCACTACACTTAAAACGCTGAGAACTTTGTTCGACATTCAATACAAGAGCAACGACGATAAATCGCGATCAGAAGAACGGAATTCTCACATTAAACACGCCGTCCACATTCGGTAAATCAGAAACACATCGCCGTATATCATAGTGGACATTTCAAATAATTAAGAAAGTAGAATGGCGCCAAAGTCAACACTATAATGATGCAATAACTGTTTTCCAAAAATTAGGAAACATTCGCATTCAGCGTTTTCATTATCCACTTACGACCACAGGTACTATAGTAAAATGACTAACTTTTATGTTCTACTTACAATAAAACCACCACGAAATATCCAAAAAATTAGAGCATGTGTACTTTCTCTTTGATTCGAAATATAATGGTGATCCGTGCAACGCTACATGCGACCCCAGATTCGCATCTGAGAACGTTTCGGCTTTTTAAACTTTTTATGGTAGGTCAGTACAACTGCGCAAAACTGTGTAACGAAATATCGAAATTGCAAAACGTTGAATGGCGTAGCTTTAGTCCTGGAATTACGTAAAGTGTTGGGCAAGATTGTCCAAATATAAAAGAATTAAAGTGAACCGCGCGGTCCATCCGGCAGCGGGTGAAATTACATGCAAGTTGCGTAATAAAGCTTAACAGAGGATATACTTTATGCAAGCCAGTGATGGACGACTAGCATACGCTTGTCTTAATGGCACTTTGGAATGCTAATTATCACTAAATTTAACACAGCAAGCGCCTAGCGTCGACGCGGTGACTGTGAAATAAGTTTTAAAAGTAGCGCATTAAAAGTATACGATAAAAGTCTGCATAAAAATTCGTAGAAGTACCTACGATTCAACTGTAGGTTCCGATAGATAGCTAAATATATTCGAAGATTATGTGACCGATTGCTTGTACTTGGCCTACACCTTTTTTTTCGAGACGTAAACCTTCCAAAGGTACCCGTCGCCGTGGGAGCGACGCCGAGTTATGTGGAATTTGACCCACTAAAATCCCCCGGTGGCCGTTCTCGGCGCTACGAAGAGGACCCCGAGATCTCCGGAAGAACGCGACCAGGGTCCTCTGAGAGCGTTGCCCCGTCAGGCTCCACTAAAATGTGCACTTTGACTCACCACACCATCTGGTGTCTACGACGATATGCGACCGCACATAGCGCACATAGCGCCGTCCTTCCCAGGGTGGTGGGCGGTTCGAGCTCCCACTCTTGCCACCCGCAACCCCGGAAGCGCCCTTTTAGTCGCCTCTTATGTCAGGCAGGAGATACCGTAGCTCTATTCTGCTCCCGGAACTACAGGTATACATTGCTACCTCTACCAGCTAAGGATTGATGAACAAAACAGAAAGTTAACTCATGGGGCTCAGATGTGAAGTCTATGCGCTTAGTATATAATTTTTAAAGTCTATTTTTAATTCATATAAATATATTTGTAATACTAACACAAAAGATAATAACAAATGACCAGTCAAATCTTAATAGGATTCGATATGTTATCCGAAATATAAGTGTAAAACCAACAAAATTTGTACTTTCCAGCGCATTCTGAATTTTAAGTAGTTTCTGGACAAAACCCTGATTTAGAAACCTGATTTTTGTTTAACACAACGTCGAACACGAACTTCATTATGTGTAAATTAATAAGAATGGATTTGTTGAGACAGTTCTAAAAACAACTCAACGGCATTCGCCGCCTACTTTTTATTTAACTAGCTTGGCCCCGCGGTTACACAGTCGTTTGAAAATGTAACATGACATACATATAACCATAGATGACAGCCGGCTCTAATATGAGGTATATAGCAAATGATAACTGACGACGGCGCCACAGTTTATGGGTGAAAATTTTATTGCGCGGAATATTAGTTCTTTTTCAAAAAATAAAATAGCCCAAGTTACACCTTATCAGCTATCTGCCAGTGAAAGTCCCATCAAAGTCGGTCCAGCCGTTTCTAAGATTATACGGAACTAACAGACAGATAGAAAGGAAAAAGAAATGTTTTTTGTTGCAGATACCGTGTATACCGTACCGTGTATATAGATGTGTGTTTTACAGGTGGTAGAACCCTATGTGGTTCGACTCAGGTGGCAGCACCGCCACACCTATTTCTGCCTAATAACAGCAGTGTTAAGGGCTACTGTGTTCTGGTATGAAGGGTGGGGTAAGGGAGACATACTTATCCGAGGCGTTCCATCTTCATCCTCAGGGATAGCAGCGCATTTGTGGCCAACCTCAAGTAAGACTGTTGGTGTTATCTGGGGTTGATAACAAATGTCCATGGGCGGCAGTGGCCACTTACCATCAGGTGGACTGCATCGTTGCTGCTCGTTTGCTACTTCAGTACTATAAAAAAAAACAAAACATATTCCCGCTATTCCCGAGGACTAAGACGGTCTTCTCATATTAAAGTTAGCCGGCAACCATTCCCTTCCACCTAAACACAAGAACTATTTCGGTGGAAGGGATATTTAGATGATAACAGTGGAAGTGATCTTATTTTAGACAATCTGAATCTATAGTAAAAATATTATTTAAATATGCACTTCCAACGTTTAAAATACGTTTAGTCTATGCAGTCGTGATTTTGAATTTAAAATAATAATTAATTGAAATATTTATTATTATCAATACTTATAATGTAATTTGTAAATTTAATCAAATAAAATTAATCATTGATGTAACTTATAAACTGATTAAAAGCTACGATATTTATTATTGGCCAATACAAAATATGTTGTATTAGAAATTACTGAGTGGATCCCTAAGTGAATCCTTCGATCAATCCTAACTGGATTTCAATTAACAATGTCAATTTCGTAAAGCTGGTTTACTAACGTTTCTTCGGGAATTCCTCAGCGTTGTACACAGAAATGTGCAGTTTATGTACGCCGGGTATCTGTTTGAGATTAGCGTGCGCCATATCAAAACAGTCCGTCCACCGCTGACTAACATTACAGGATTCCTCCAACGACTGTTGTTGGGTAAATTTCACCATAAAATACATTTTTGATGGAATCAATGTAGACGTAGTGATGTAAATTTGCCAATGTCTTTACAATGTACTGGTTTTTGCTATTTTTAAACCACACTACTTATTTATGTAGAGTTTATTTTTCGCTAAAATAGACGCATGTTTAATTAGTAATTGATATCTATAAACTTAAGAATTACTCATTTTTATTACGAGAGACCTACTGCGAATCTATTACATATTTGTGACGAGTAAGTTGGAACGCCTCGTAAGTAAATCTGCGTTACTTAAAACCAAAACGATGTAACGCTGTACTACTGCTACAAGATAGAATGGGTGTCCTAAGATCAGCAGAACGAACTCATAAGAAAAAACTATTAGGTACCTGTTACCTATTTAGACCCTTAACAGATTAATAGATGTTAAATTCCAAAATCCTTAGTGCTTACCTATGTTGTACAAAGCATTTCTGTACAAAATTTCATGATTCTAGACTCATCCACTTGCTTGATCTGTCTGTCAATGTTAGTGTTCTACCAAACAGGTAGGTATACCTATTTGAATGCTACACCCCACATAACATAGTATCGGCGCACAGTTTATGCGCATCTGGTATCGTAGAGATATGCGCCCTATCTCAACACGGCCACCGCCCACCGCTGGTCTAACATGGCGCGACTCTTGCTCAGGAAACTTACGAGTATTACTGTTTCGTACTGATTTTTTGTTAAGTTCAATAAATAGTGTTATAACAGTATAGAACTCATACTTTATACCTACATAAGTTCGAATTCCAAGTAGTAAGTAGGTACCTAAGTAGCGTGGATATTGTTTAGGCTCTTAAAAAATATTTATTTAATGTTTTTGTATAGGTACTAGTATCTGCCAAAAATACTTATATAATCTTAAATGTAGAATTAAAACAGACATGAATAAGCTAAAATGTTTTTACAAGTTTTGGTTTTCAGAGCACCTACCTACTTAGGTACTTCACCATATAAAATAGAAGTGTCAAAGTTAAAATTTAAAGTATGTAAAATAATTCTGCAGAATAGAACGGATATTGGAACTTTATACTTTTCACCGTCATAAACTTAAATAAGAAGTGGTTATATGACATGAATTACATAAATAAGTCAATCTAAGTACTCAGTATGTCAATGCGGCTAAAATATTCTTGAACTTACTTTATTTTATTTAATAATCTAGAATTGGTAGAGTTCATTGCGGTAGATAGGTACTCGCTATGTGTTGATTAGCGTATTTAAATTATTCTTTACAAAATTACTGAATGAAATGAGAAAATGTATGCACGCTTTATTCTGTGATGGACGATATAAAGACTACCTTGGTTCATGGACCAAATAGAAAAGGAGTCTACTGAAGAGAATCTCAGATACGTTGCTATATCTAATTGTCTGTAAAGGAACACCTATACCAGTAGGTAAATAATGTGATATCCTGTATCCGTAGGTACATGAAACTCCAGTAGTGGCGAAGGAGCCATTTCACTATTACCACAAAGAGCTTGACCATCTTTTAAAAATATTAAGTAGATAAGTAATATTTTTAAGTTGATTTAATTTTGACCAGGTGCTTTGAATGTTAGTGGCAGGTGCCTGCATTAGCAAAACCATATTTCATAGAGTGTCATTAGGAGGTAATTCGAAATTAGTGTTTCTTGCGCGTATCGAGGAGCTTTTGTTCTTTGCGCAGACATCCCGGCGAGGTATTAATTACTGAGGGCCGAATACATTAATGTAATCAAAGTTCGATACATCATACTCGCGCTATCGCTCCGCCTTGGTTTGATTAATAATTCTAATGAGCGGCGGTGCCAAACGATTTAATTAAGCGTTCGTTTTTTACCGGTCCGTGCCACTGCGACCGGTAAACGGGCGCATCAATCACCGCTTTGAGCCCGCCGCCGAAAATCTTAATGATTGAATGACGGCTGCGCCCGTTCGCGCAGGACTCGGTGCAGGATAGCGCTGGCCGGCGGTAAAGCGCATTGCACTGAACTCTATCTAATGTTAAGCATTCTGTGTTGGGCTAAACTGTTAAGGTAACACGTACAGACAAATAACGATTTAGACTGTGAAAAGTTATTAAGATAATAAGTTACGTCATCAACACATAAACTTTATCTTGATATTTAAAAGTCTAATAAAATACAATATTGTATTCATATTATTTTGTAACACCACAATAATGTAACAAGAAACTATAAAAAATATAAATGAATGTAGACAAAACATTACTTTATTTCTGAATATTAATTTTGGATTGTACTTATTTATGTAAGATCAAACCAATAAATTACTAATAGGTACCATCCCTACACAAATCTAATTATATATTACCTACATTATGTTATATTTTACCATCATACCATATATATTTGCATAATTAGATCTCAAATGATCCAAAAATGAAACCCACGCGTAAAAATCAAGAATTATCTATGATTAATTAGACATAATTAATTTGATTTTCAAAGGTCATGTTACAAGACTGATGACAAAAATTTGTGTAAATCAAAACAGTTTATTCTGTAAAACTATGGTAAAAACGATACACGTCAAACATTATCAATCACCCGCTGTCGGCCGCGGGCGGAATTGCTTTAATTTGATAAAATGCAATTAGCTACCAAAAGAAATCTAATCTCAAGAGGCTGCCCAATTTTTTTGGCGCTTCTCTTTTTTAGAACTTTGACGGCTAAACTGATAGAAGCCTTAAATCAAAGAATATTTTTCATCATTGGTGTGAAACGGTTAACCATAAGTTTGTCAATATTTCACGTAAGACGGTACAAGTAGTAGACTTAAAAGCGTTTGTTAAACTTGACGGAAAGAATTTTTCGATAGAATCCCGTATATTTACCTAAAAATATATCTATTTAACAACGCAGTATCAAATGTAAGTTACAAAAATTTACTTGGGAGGCGCTGCGATAGATAATTATATTTTTGTTGCGTCGATAATTTAAAAGCTTTGAATCGTTTATCTCATTAGAAATGTGCAATATAATTCAATGACCTATGTTTTCGGCGAGTCATTCCGGTGGCAGTATCAAGTGAAACGCTGCGGGGTTCAATGTCTAATTCACCGCGCTACCAACAGGTGGCAGCAGTGCGGCTTTTCAAATCTGACAGACGCCATTGCTTTTACGTCAGAAAGCCGCGAATAAAATTAATGATGTTCGCGCCTTAATGACGTTTCACGACGCCGCTCCATTGTGTCCGTAATACAACAATTATTGAGATCATTTATTAAGTTTATTGATCTTTTAAGTTAATCTTTTATTTCGTAATTTAGCTTCGTGCGAGCGCGCGAACTCATGAAAAAATATCTCATATGCGGAGCCATTTTTTGGACTATTTTTGTCATTATACGGCGTGATGTGAGCGGGTCTTTGAATGTGGAGGCAATTACTGCCCCGCATGTGGTTTGATTATGTACGACGGTTCCATTCCATCTAGCGGTGAGGCTATAAAACGCCGGTAAAAACATTACTAAAATCTTGGCCGATGGTAGTTTTTGAGCTTCCGTTGCTAAATTGACGTTGATATTAAGAGCCATTGTTACAAATTTGGTAGGTAGATACGCGTGTGAGTAGGTACGTTTTGATGTCGAAATTAGATTAAGACGCAAATTGTTTTGTTGTATTCGCAATTAAATATATAAAACTGATCGATAGAATACTTATTTATTCCTTATAGTTATTTCTATTCCTATTCCTATATATAGTATATATGTAGTTATAGATAGATAGTTATGTTAACCCTATCTGCAGAGTATAGAAGTTAGGCGTTTCAGCTATTATGAGTTGTTCGAAAGCTTGAAGGCGACAGTTTGGCAGTTTGAAGACGACACGCTCATACGTAATTACCATCTAGACCTTTAGATATATCCCCTTTGATGTTGAATAACCTGAAGCTTTAGCATAACTTCCAATTATAGACTACGCTAACTAATGCTTATGCATAAAACCATTGCATCTATTTACTGCAGATGAAAATACGGAAAACACGTCCGATAAAATAATGTCTAACAACGCAACATTAAGATTACAGACGTGATATAATTTCCTCAACAAGGACTGATTTCTCAATAATGGCGAAGTATTATAATTCCAATGGTGGCCTCGCGTGGCCGTGTAGATGTATCAGATATAGGTACCTAACTTCCACGATCTTCGGAAATCAGCGCAATTAGACGCAATCGTGTCGGAATTATTGTAATAACCAAAAAGAATCGATGGTCTAACGATCTTTGATCGCTGCGCGGCGATTGGCGCAGCGCTCGCCAATGCGCGTGCGCACGACTTCTCAACGTAAGGCGATCCTCAGACGATAAGCTAATTATACTTCAGCGGTGGACGCTGATTGCTATTCTACTATTCTCTTCTATTTTTCAGATGTTAAGCTTTGAAGGACGCTTATAACTCCCTGCGTTCGTAAAGCTTATGACTACTATCGAACGACGATTGGGAATTAAAATGTATACCTATTTATAGATTATATCCATATTATAAGTAATGGATAAGATGAGAATGTGCCTAATTACAGCGGGAATCAATGAGCAACGTCAAATGGAATATCCACGCGTTTCTCATTGTTCTTCAAAACTTAAACACATAATACATACAAAAGTAATAGCAAACAAATACCAACCAGTTTGAAGGTGGTAGAACTCTTTGTGGTTCGACTCCGGCGGCACCATCGCCACACCTATTTCTGCCTAATAACAGCAGTGTTTAGCGCTGCTGTATTCTGGTCTGAAGGGTGTGGTAAGGAAGACATACTTATCCGAGGCGTTCCAACTTAGTACTCTTCCAACCTTAGGGGTAGCAACGCAACGGTCAACCTTAGGTAGGACTGTGATACTATAAAAAAAAGTTATTCTATCACAAGTTTACGTTTTTAATAATTGTAAAAAATGCATACAGTTAAAATATTAAACGTAAATATTGTTAGCGAGAAGTATGAAGCGCATAAAAATAAAACATCGGACAAGTTTCACAGAATTTAGAATTGTCCGCTTATTTTCATTGCAGTAACATGCACGTAGCGAGTCCATACTTTATCCCAGTTGGTCCGAAGTGGCAAATAGTGTGCAAGTGTTGCTTTCATCTCGGACACAGAACGTGCTTTGGGCGACAACTTCCAGTACGTTTATCACTATATTTGTGTCATTCTATAAGTTTTATGTGAGGTTTTCATGCTTTTCAAGTTTAACGACTAAGTTGAATCGCCTCGGATAAGTAAGTCTTTCTTACCACACCCTTCAAACCAGAATACAGCAACGCTTAACACTGTTGTTATGAAGCAGAAATAGGTACGGTGGTGATGCCGCCGAAGTTGAACCACAAAGGGCTCTACCACCTTCCATTATAACATGTTATTAGAAATAGTAGAGTAGTATTATTCGTCTAAACAACTTTAAATTACTACCTACCGCCCTACTTACAAAATTACCTGTATAATAATTGCCTCGTAAATTAGTACTAGTTAGTACCTATATATTACAAATTATTTAATAAATACCTACCAGTTCATGGCAAGGTAACTACAAAATGCCAAGATTATACCTATAATTACACAAATAATGTGTTATTGAGTTAAATTCGTGCAGTAAATGTAAAATTATGTATCTAAATGGTTTTAATATTTTTAAACGGTGAAATATATGAGATATGAATTAAGTTGTACTACAATTATATTAGTAACTGATGTTAGTTCGATCCTGAAATTTTAACCTCATTTTAACCAACATGTCAAATAGAAAATCATAAAGGACGGAGTACAGTAAGTATATTAATTTTCGCAATTGATATGTTTCCGATACGTCCACATTTCCTATTTGTCCGTTACACACCCAGTGGAAACCAATAGGTCGTTTTGCGGAATCCATTAGTGGCTCGGATTCGGAACGGACGCGATCTCGGAATAGGAAAACTTTTTTCGTGATTTCTTTTTCCAACACGAGTGATTCAATTCCAACGTTCGGTGATATAGTGGAAACTTGACGTAAAAAATAAAAATGATAAAACGTCTCTAACGAGAACAAGCCTACATTACTGTAATTGTTTTCGTGATGTGTATGATATTTTTATGTTTATAAGAATTGGAAATAAGAATTCTCTCTCTCACTATAAAATAACAATATCATTTTCAAAGATGTGAATTCGTCAAACATTCCAACCTAATGAAATGAAATATTTACTACTTTTTAATATACACTTTTTTGTACAAAAAAAACTAGCAAACGATCATAGAGTCTACCTAAGTAAGTAGTCACTGCCGTCCATAGACATCTGTAACCCCACATAGATCAAAGGTTCTACGTAATGTCAATCACAGATATGATGCCATTTCTGAGGACTTAGATAGTCTACTTGTATTCCGTGAAGATCAGCCGGCATCCACATCCTTCAACGAAACGCATGAACTGCTTCACATTGGACATAGGTGTGACGATGGCTGTGTTGCCAACTACTTGAAAACCTTCGCTTTACAATAAATAAATAAATCCCTAAATATCAGTTGGACCCAAAATTTCGATTTGAAATTGGACGAAAAAAAAGTCGCCTGAGTTCCATAATGTGCCGCTAAACAAAGAGGGTTCTGAAATTTCTGTATATGACGGCGGAAAAAAATACCCCCAAAAATGTTTAC
>DWPG01000241.1:0-10452 GCA_018251495.1 Autochton cellus | reverse complement strand
GTGATCCGAGGCGTTCCAACTAGCACTAAGGGGTAGCAACGTACCTGTAATCTCATGTAGGATTCTAATCTTATCTAAGGTAGATTACAGGTGTCCATGGGCAACAATGACCACTTATCGTCACATGGAATGCATGCTCGTTTGCTATTTTTATAATATAAAATACAAGTTTCCAGATTTCCTTTTATAACAGTCAAATCAAACCGCTACTAGGCCAGTACATACTGTCCCTGTAGTTCTGGGAATAGAATAGGGCTACGGCATCCCCTGCCTCGTAAGAGGCGACTAAAAGGGGGCTTCCGGGGTTCCGATTAGCGAGAGTGGGAGCTCGAACCGCCCGGCTAGCGATTCCGGGAAGGACGGCGGTATGTGTGGTTGCATACCGTCGTAAACACCAAATGGGGGGGACGAGCTTAATTGCTCATCTGGGTGGAGCCCGATGGGGCAACACGTTAAGAGGGCTCCGGTTGCGTTGCTTTGGAGATCCCGGAGTCCTCTTTGCAGCGCTGAGGACGGCCACCGGGAGGGTTTTAGTGGGTAAGAATCCCACAAAACCCGGCGTCACTCCCACGGCAACCTTTAGAGGGTTTCCCGCTGGTAAACAAAAAAAAGTCCAGTACACACAGACATAGGTATATCTAGATATAACTCCTTATCTTACCACACGCGAAACTTATGATGTTTGTGACTGCTATGTCACGTAAGTTTGGGGGCCGGCAATATCTCACAAATTATTTCTACCATTTAGCTTTCTTTCTAGTACTACAAAATTTGTATTTACTGCAAGAAGGCCTTTTTATCTGTGATCTATTTCCTGGGCGGTACATTCAAATTGTGTCCTTAGGCTGCACGTTGTAGCAATCTCTTTGTCGACTTATTTTTTAGATAGTAGATTCATAAATGACATATCTACCTATATGTTTTCTAATTCTTCCATATAGCATAGTTAATATTTTTTCAAGTATTTATCGATATATCACAGCACTATCGTGCATACCGGTGATTATTATGTCACTTCGTCAGACCGTAAAATAATTACGCGTTTGTAAAATTATATGCCTCTTTCACATAATATCGTGTTTATATACTCTGTGGGTTTGTAAACTGGAAATACTAGATATATCAGTTTAGTCTCATTATAATTCCTCCAAGGTATGAATGATTTATACTATTATATGTGAGATTATCTGAATCATCGTCGTCTACCTATTTATTAGGCATGTCTGATCTCAGGGAAAGGTTTAAGTTATAGTCCACAGTTTAATGTAGTCTGCTAATCAAGCGCGGATTTGTAGGCTTTACATACCTTAGAAGGTTTTTAAGTTTTTTAGGTTTTAACTCTTATGGCATGGTGTACAGGTTTTCTCGTGATGTTTTTCCGTTAAATTACCATTAAAGCAGTTGATAATAATTATTTCTATTACCCACATAACTTCGAACATCCATATAGAGTCCATAAAGAAACGACTATTGAAAGGCTAGTTTATCGAATGCTATCTGTTGAGAATAACTACAACTGACGGTACCCATCCATGTGGAATGGAGAAGAGATATGATGATAAAGATACAATGACTGATTATAAACGTTTCCAAAATCTATGTGCACGTTTGTAGGTGAACTGGTAAAAATTGGTAAATTTATATATAAATATGAAGTTTATTTATTTACGGCAACAAAAATGAAAATGCAATTAAAAACCTGATTTAGGAGCCAATAAATGCGAAATTTTGACCAAAATTTTATCTAAATGTTATAATGATAAATCGTGTTTACTCGTGAAACGTATGATTTTGCGGGTTACTGGATCTTGCTAACACAATCAGCTAATCAGGAAGACATAAATTTGAAAACAAATCAACTTATTAACCTATAAGCGTAGTGTTTTTCCGTGTTTTTTTAGAGCGGTACGTAGCCGGACGAGGCTAAAAACTCTTGCTCAAAATTTATGACATGTTTGACTTTTCTAGGCATCTCTTTCACAGTAGTAGAAATTTATATGAATTTAGATATTTATTTTCCATGCATTGTTGGTCTAGAGCGTAGCAAAAAAATTCTAAGTCTATGATATATTCTTATATAAATGACATGGAATAAAAGCCCACTATTAATTTTGAAAGGTGGTAGAGTGAGTATGGTTCGATCAGGCAGGTATTTCTAGTGTAAAGCAGTTCTCATTATTGTTTTTTACATCTTTTTCTCAAAATTTTCATTAGATACTTAAAAAATAATTGTTGCGCCATTAGAATGGCGTTACTAAGCTAATCATACATTATCATCCAAAACAAACGTGTTTTCATACAATTTCAGATCAATCTGTTGGGCTTAATTGGTTTGAAATTGAGTTACAGATTTGACCTTCACACACTTATACGAACTAAGAAGGCATGTTAAATGAAACCTTGAAATAATAAATCTTACTACTGAAATACTGAGGGCAGCAGAGTGCTAACTAGAGGCAGTGGCCTTAAGTTACCACTCGGCGTTAGTAGTCGACTCTTAATTTAGTCACTACCGCCACACTTCTGCTTACAGTACCACAACGCAAGCCCTCAAAAAAAAATTGCGATAGAAAATTCAACCGCAAAATTTCTATTTTGGTGTTGTGAAAAAATTGTACCCCAGGAAAAATCCCCCCCCAAAATGTACCCCTGAAAATATTCTCCCAAAAACTGTACCCCTGGGAAAAAAAACCCTAAATGATTAGGATTAAGGTTGTGGGCATGCCCATCATGCCCACAAGTAGACCCGCTTACAAGCACTGCAAATATCAAACGCAAAATCAGCGTCAGAACTCTCACTGATTACAAACGATCCGCGGGCTCTTTGATCAGCTCTAGCGATGACTATCACGTCAACATTGTTATTTGCTTAACAAACAAGTGTAGTGTGCGTTAGAAATTATTGGGTATGCAAGAGACGTTGCGTTCGAGGAAAACACTTTCCCGTTTCACTGCAGAATCCTTTTAGCGTGCGCGGATGCAAGCGGATAGCGGGAAGCATTTAAGAGTAGATCTTTCACTAGGCAAGTTTTTTTTAAATAATATAGAAGTAGCAAACGAGCTTGCAGTCCACCTGATGGTAAGTGGTCACTGCCGCCCATGGACATACGTAATCAACCCCAGATAATACTAATCCTACCCGAGGTTGGCCACAAATGCGTTGTTACCCCTGAGGACTAAGTTGGAACGCTTCGGATATGTATGTCTCCCTTATCACATCCTTCAGAACAGAATACAGCAGCGCTAAACACTGCTGTTATTAGGCAGAAATAGGTGTGGCGTTGGTGCCGCCGGAGTCAAACCACAAAGAGTTCTACCACCTTTAAGAATGCGGACATGTTGTGTGGCGGTGGTAGCACTGACCTCCCCAGTTAAACTAATAGTTCTTTCTTGTTCAATTATCAGCTTTAGAAACCGTCATTCTTCCATGACTCGCGCTCGTCACATTTGCGTAATTCACACGGAAGCGAGATGAGTGTGACTGACATAATGATTTGAGCATTACGGACAACAGACGGACAGATGCATCCTTATAAGCGATTGTGTATTCTAGTTCTGACCATTTATTTTGTTGCGTCACCGCCTAGGATTAGACACATTTCGTATTTTCTAGGAATATGTGCCTGCACTGGTTTACTATAACTGCATTGGCTTAATTTTTAAAGTTCCGCGCCTTTAAGAAATTAACAGCAGAGTTTTATTATGATTAGTTCGTAATTTTTATTACACTTTTGATTAGTAATGTAATGGCTTACACAGTTTTATCATATAATTACATAAATACGACTATCATTACAGGCTTCCACGGTATACATACATATTCAAACGGTATACATACATATAACAAAATGTTAATAAGTCGCTGATGCTTTTATTTTAAAACAGTCATTTATTTTAAAACATTTATTTGATTTTTTAAATTTCATTTTAAAACATGGTCCTTTAACAATCAAACAATAATTGAGTGACTTGCGTAAATAGGATAAAAACCGGTGAATAATATGTACTGTACAAATGAGGCCTTATTGTAAGTGGTAACTGCCACCCATGAATATATGTAATGAACCATACATAGAATTGGATCCTCGGAGTAGCAACCTCAGGTAGGATACCTGAGGTTGCTACTCCGAGGATTAAGTCTGGATGCCTCATGCAAATCTGTCCCTAAATACCTCGCGTATGATTAGACCATGATAACCATAGAAGAGGAAGTCAAAAAATTCTAAGTCTATGATATGAACAGTTTTTTACATACTGTTTATGTTGCCATTTTCACCAACTCAAAATAAAATTTAAACGAACTAAGCTCCTAAATTAAGCTATTTAACTTTAACTTTAGTCGATGTGCAATGTTATGGATTTATGTTTTTAGGAACTGGACTTATTTGAGGGGAGTAGGTAACATAGCAATCTTTAAAAACTCGCGGTATTATTTCTTGTACAAACCAATGCCTGTTTAATTATATCAGGCGTATAAACAAATACTAAAGCAATATAAATTTGAATTTCATTTAACGTAAATAAACTTTCAAAATGTGATTCTACGTAATTTTGCTTCGAAATAAATTAAATGACTTTGAATTTGAAAGATTTAGCAATTTTGTAAATTGTGTATACTTATAGATTAATTTCTGTATGATCTAGATTATATGTTATCAGGCACATAATTTTGCAATTTTGTAAAACATTGCTGATTGATTTCAGTAGGAACTAGACTTTATTAAGATTTAAGGCGCGTAAATTAGCCATTGTCAAATTTTGCGGATTTATTGTATAAGTGCTAGACTTCATTAAAGTATCAGGCGCATAATTTTGCAACTTTGTAAAACATTGCGGATTTGTGTCTGTAGGCACTAGACTGTATTTAAGTATCGTGTATTAGTTTAGCCAACTTGTAAAAAATTGCGAATATCTTTTCTGTAGGACCTAGGCTATTTTATTTTATCAGGCGTATATTTTAGTAATCTTGTAACTAATTATGGACTTATTTTTACAGGATCATATATGCATAATAGCAATTGGCGATTTGAAATAACTTGCGAATTTATTTTTAGAAGAACTGAGTTTTCCTATAAAAATATTAAAAATAAGAATAATAAAAATAACGTTTTCTACAATCAAAGCCCCACACTAAGATTTTCTCCTGTGTCGTGGGTGCCATGAAAACATACAAAGACGAATACACGAACACCCAAACCCAGAACAGAAATCTAAATTCATCATTCAGATATCTGTCTGACCGGGGATCAAATCCGGAACCCTCTGCGTGTCAGACCGGTATGGTAACCGTCACATCTAATATTGAGTCAGTTATCATCCAATATTAGATGGGATGCATGTTTATACGATAAGTTACAAAACGAAGATATAGAGTATTGTAGAGGGTTCGATAGCAGGGAATTATACTACAGGAATTAGGCTTCTGTCCTTATATAAAAGTGAAACGGTACTCATTTTTGATTAATCATCGGAACTACAAAAGCTACAACGATGAAATTTAGACTATAACTTTATTTTATGATCTCAACTTTATTTTATGAACTTATTAAGAAAGATTTTTTGATATTTCACCCCTAAGAGATTTTGTTATATATAGGGGTTAACTATTTGTAGTAGAGTCTGCACCTACGAAATCGTGAGCAACTGCTAGTCTTTTATATAAAACACAAGTAATAAGGTTTCAGAAAAAAAAGTGATAAGCAATAAATAGGCCATATAATCACTTAATTGCAGTGCAAATAAAGTTGGGTTCGTTGCGCAAAGAAAGTTAACGATACGTTATTAATTGATATAAGGAGCTCACACGTTTTCCAATTGAATTCTTGTTAGGTACGTGTTGTGGTACGCTATGCCCTCTCGTCGGGCGAACGCGGATTAAATGCGAAAACGACACGATTACGAAACGAAGCCGACCCCGCGGCGCCATTAAGAATTCAGCAAACGAATTGGGGACATCGAATCGACAAAATTGTGCTCGCCTCATCTTTTCTTACATCGTGTATTTTCGTTCCCTAAAGACAGATATTTTAATATTTCCCCGGCTCAAGGGAGACGACCGCTGTTTTGATCTACGACTCGCAAAATACACTTTTTTCTGTACAAACATAGAATATTCCTCCTCATTCCTTTCGGGCATATAACTTTGTGAATACGTCAGACAATAATACACAAATCTTTTATGAATGAGATTTTTGCAGCCTCTGTCGAAGGGGCAGCCCTGTATCGGGGTTGCCAACTTTTTTGTATTCGACCGGACTTGCAAACATTTCGCTTTGGTCTTATATTGTGTAGTCCGAAATCGTAGCCAAAATACTTCGATTAGGCATTTGAGTTTTATCTACGTTAAGCATGCAGCATGTATAAGTTTACATTAATTTATTGGGAAAAACGTCAAATTTGTTCGAAACTATCTGTGCATTTTGTCTGTACAATTGTACTATGACCAGCTTTTTGTATTAGCATTGCTGTCATTAGAGTCACCTCTCATAATAAACACGATATAGCTATAGTAGAATAGTTTGATTTCCAAAACTCACTGAAGGAATGCCGTAGACATTCCGTAGCAATATTTGTGTCGGTTTGTATATCTTCTTACTGCCAAAAATCTAACACTAACTAACTTATTACTTCAAATCTTACGTCAAAACCGATCCATTTGTGTGAATATCTGTATAAAAATTAAAACAAAAACTTGGAAAAAAATGTCTTCATCCGAGCAAAGAATAAGCTACACTGTTATACCCGGCGGAGTACACAAAGGGGAGGGAGGGGAACAGCCCTGTCGAAAGTAGGTGAAGTATTTTTGTAACTTACTCATGCCCCCGGGGCTCATAGCCGGCGTAAGTCAAGAACTCAAATATGCATTACCTGAAAGCGAAGAGAAACGCTCATTAGTGTTTTTTCAAAGAAACAGATTTGTTGCGAACGGACGTTTAAGTTTATTCGCAATTATTTTGTGAATGGTTTATTAAATTTGACATCTTTTATGACTGTCTGACTTATAAACAAGTTATTCACTAATTTATTAGTAAGTAGTTGTAGTATGTATGTAATATTGGAGGTATTCGTGCAAATTCCAATAGGTATATAATGGTGGTGTAATGAATGTTAATAAGTGATTGATTACTGCGTTCCACCCTGATAATCTTATAGGTTGTTTCTATATAATATCGCTATTTCAAACTCGCCTATAACATGCAAATAGATTTCAGTAATAGAATGTAGTGAAGTATTTAAGTAATGAAGCATACACAATCCCGTGCTTCCGTAGATCTCAATTGACGTACAAAGTTAAGCTACATCTGGCGCGGATGGATGGGTGACCGTTAGTGGAAAATGTCATTCGCGCTTCCGTGCTTCAGATGTTGCGATAAGTCATCGGTCCCGGTTGTTATCGTTGTATAGCAGTCGTCGAACTTCGTCGGAGGCCTTATGGGCGGTTTGAATACGTCACACGTCATCAAGGGGTAATCTTGTAATCAGTGAGAACCAGGGCATCATGAAACACATGTACTTTTAACTAGCTATATTAATTTATGACGCCTTTGATTTTATCTGCTTGACTCAAATAATATTGAGTAGTAAAAATTAACTTTTTATATTCAGTCAAATTTTATACTACTTTTTATTTTATACCTTTATTTTTATTTCTACAAAGCAGTATATTTCGGTGACAGATAATCTAATTCGTCAACAGTAAACCGCACGAACATACGTCATAAACTCGTAACATATTAGCCGCGCCATCTGACCCGGCAAGCTTCATTGACCCGCGCTTTGGATCACCTTCCTCAAACGGGTCAAGTGCCTTAATTGTCTCCCGCTTTACGAGACACTGTGTGGCAACTGGCGAGAATGGAAGATGTGACGAATTCTTGCAATAAAAGAACTAGTCGTAAAATTAAGGCGTTGTGTCGTAATAGAAATACCTATTGGTGATTTGTGAGTTTATAAGGGTTTTGTCTTACATTGACTGTCACTGCACATACACTGTACATACATGAATATTACATGTTACATAATATATAAAAAGCAGTGATAACTTAATGGTTGAAATTCGGACTCTCAATCGGTGGTCCGAGGTTCGACACCCAGAAAATCACCTTTGATTGTTCAAAATAATGTGCCTATTTGAAATTATTATCACTTGCTTTAACGGCGAAGGATAACATCAGGAGGAAACCTGCACGAGTCAAAGTTTTAATAATAGTAATCAAAGGTGTGTGAAGTCTACCACTTCGCAGCTGGCCAGCGCGGTATACTATGGCCTAAGTCCCTCTCTGAGAGGACACCCGTACTTGCAATGAGACAGTAATGGGTTAACGGGCATATGATATATTCTTACACATATAATCCAATACGATAAGAATTTATCAGAATTTATATTTTAGTCTACCAAAGGAAAGAAGCGGCTGCTTACTGAAGGCGTAGTTCTACTATTATTACAGATATTATTGCAATTCTATAATTATTTCTTAATTTGATATAATTTTCTACCCTCTATAATCGAAAGCCTAGAATCGAAACTTATCTGTTTCTACACGCTAGGTTTTTTATATACAAATGCAACATTAATATCAATTACGATATTATGTACAGAATATGAATTACGATATTATGTTGGTATAAATTTAGTAATAAACAAAATATCTTGTAAAATTTTCAATCTCATCGTAATTATTATAACCGTGACCTAGTACACCTAACCAAAGTCATAATATTCAGTTAATATCAGGTGATCGACATGATCTACATCACCGTTGGTTGGTAACTACTATCCCATTCATATCCAACACTGATATGAATAGTCATGTGGCTTAAATTTGGATCAGTGAATCAATCTGATAAGTCTTTAATCTCATCACAAAATGAGTGTTCATATCCTGATACCTACATATACATCTACATCTACATGCCCGTTAAGTTTGACTGCAGCCATTTCAGCATCGGATTAGAACATCATAGGACGGCGATATTGATACAGTACTACGACTCAAATCTTCTGGACAAGTCTATTTAATTTCACTTGTCTATATATCTTGCATGTGACTAATCGTAAAAGGGAAGCAAAATTCTAATATTCCTGCTAAAATTCACTTATAAATAATGAAGAAAACAAGCCTATGTAACATTCCCGCGGAAAAGTTACTTCTACGCTATAAAAATGCAATAATGAGGACATTTTGACTGTTGGCTTCATTGACCCTACGGCGCACATCAAGCAGACTTCCTCAATCGGGTCAAGTGCCTTAATTGTCTGCCCGCTTTACGACGTGTCAACGAGTAAACGCGAGCATATTGTTAGTACCTAGTTGATGAGATTTGCACTGTGTCCATCATTACTCACACCTGCAAGTAGGACCCCGTTATTCTTTGAATTCGTGCGTAGGAATCTTAAATTAATAACAATTAAGCTAAAATTAACCTTTCTATAGGTACTCATAAACTCGGCCCATACCAAAATTCTCTGTATCTTAGGTTCCATGTGGACTTATACAAAGAGGACTACACAAATACCCAGACCCATATCAGTAATCTATTTCATCATGTTGGAAGGAGATCGAACTCGAAACCTTCTAAGTGTCAAACCCGTATAGTGGCCATTACGCCATGTGCTTTGTCAAATAAATAATCTTGATATAATTGTATATATAAGATATTAATTTATTTATAAGTTTTTTACACGATACATTAAAAAGAAACAAACAATATAGATACATAGTACAAAGGACTGCTTATTTTCAAAATACGGATAATAATAATGCTTTCTAGTAGTATATAATTTTGGATTATTTCCATTAAACCCACATTACATTATTTAAATACATTCAAAATTAACTATGGCTACATTAATTTCAAAATAGTATTCTGCTTATAAAAACAAAATTTTGTTTCATTCGTCGTTGAATTAATCAATTTATTATTCCTAATTACTGAACAGGAAATACTATATTACTTTATGTGACAAAACTGACCTATCTTTGAAAAACCTACATATTTTTTTTTAAAAGTTAATACAGTTTTTTAAAGCGACGTCTGTTAAGTAAGTAAGGTAGATAAGGTTTGCTTACTTCTGCAATTAATTTTCCACCTTTATAGGAAACTTTTACGATGTAACGATTTCTAAGGCACATTGACTACGGTCGATTGGCATTCAGTCACAGCATTTGATTAAACGATCTAGATAACAACGAGGCTTCTCCCTGTTGTATAGTGTATACTGTGACTATAAACCAAATTTATTACACTGTAAACCTTTAAAAAGATAAACTGGAAACTACTGTAGCCATTTCACGTCCGCTGCGCACAAAGGGTGTTTGCAAATCTCTCAAGGTAAACATTGTGTGATCGGATCGGCAAATCTTCTTTATGTTTACCTTATATATACGTACATATACGAATATTGGATTAAATTTTAACTATATTATTTTATGCCTGGAAATATACTCTTAT
>DWPG01000240.1:0-10483 GCA_018251495.1 Autochton cellus | reverse complement strand
TTTGGATTAGGTACGGATTCAGATCATGAAATACCTATTCCACATACCTATTACGATATTTATGCCTCATCTCTAGTGGTGTGTCGATTTACATCGGGTGTGGAAACTAGCAGTGTAAAATACATGTAATTACCTAATACTATTGACAACGACTATGTAATTTCTTATTGACTTTTCGGATTGCATCCAAGACTCCGTAAAAAATTCGTAGCGAAAGTCCCCCCCACTACTTTACTGGACCCATCTCATCATCTTCTCTATGGAATCATCTCATCATCGTCAGCTAAAAAAGACCAGAATCCGTGGCTGTAAAACAAATTTTAAAAAACAAATTCCATTATCTGTAGATCCACTGCTACCTGGAGTGTCGCCAAGTTGGGGGTTTTCTCCCAAAATTTGAGGATAAAAATGTATTTAGGTTTTTTTTTGGGGTAAACATTTTTAGGGATAAAAATCTTTTTTGCCGTCAAATTTGACAGGGGCAAGAATCTTTTATATTTTGTGACAGATTATGGAACCCAGACGAGTTTTTTCGATGATGACTCGATGAACGTCAAATAGCCAGGAACGAATAAAGATTTTTTTAGGCAGATAAACAGGCAGGCAGCTCATGGCTCATGGCAACATATGTCAAATTAAAATATTTTTAAAAGTATTGTTTATTATTTTACGGGGAAATTTTTGAAGTAGTTGCCAACACTGGCTGCCTGCTGTCAATCGGTCATTTTAAAAACAACATCAAGGGAACGTCCTGTGTTCATGTGTTTTACTAAAATTAATAAAATAAATAAAACGTAAAGTGTAATATATATAAACAGTTGCATTCGCTGTTATAATTCAAAATGGTGTCCAAAAAGAAGAAGAAGGTAAAATTTTACTGAATACTATCCTAGCGATGTAACACGTGTTTTGTGACAATAACCAAATTTTACTACGTATATAAATTTTACTTACAGTATTCAAGCGGAGAGGGAGCTCAGTTTATGACGCGTAAAGCTGCGATGAAAAAGTTGCAGTTGTCTCTAAAAGATTTCAGACGTATATGCATTCTTAAAGGCATTTATCCGAGGGAGCCTCGTAACAGGAAGAGAGCTCAGAAAGGAGCAGGCGGTATCAAGACACTCTACCACACAAAGGACATTAAATTCCTGCTCCATGAACCTATAATATGGAAACTGCGAGAGTTAAAAGTGAGTATATATTTTTTTATAATTAAACCGAACCTGCTATTTCATGAAAAGTAGTCACTGTCGCCTACGGAAATTTCCAACACCAATGGAGATTATTTTGTCTACTTCTGACTAATAACTTCAGTGTTAAGCGCTGCTGTTTTGGTTGAAAGTTTGTAGCGTGAGGGAGGCACTTACACGAGGTGTTCCAACTTGGTGCTCAATTTCAAACTTTTGTGGGGTTGATTACAGATATCCATGGGCGGCAGGGACCAATTACTAACAGGAATTGTATGCATTTCCATGAAAAACACTAGTGCAATTTTGTACTTTTTTTCATATAATAATGTCTTTTTCTAGGTATACCAACAAAAAATCCGCAAAGCTCGTTCAATGCGCGAGTATGGAAAAATGAGGAAATATTTCCGAGACTACCCAGACATGAACATAGACCACATTGTAAAGGAACGTTACCCAACTTTTGTGGACGCTCTGCGAGATCTAGATGACTGCCTCACTCTTTGCTTCCTGTTCAGCACCTTCCCGTCATTGAAAAGGGTTCCCAGAGATCAGTCTCTTCTGTGCAGAAGACTCTCTGTAGAGTTCATGCATGCTGTAATAGCAGCTAAAGCCCTGCGCAAAGTATTCATATCAATCAAGGGATACTACTACCAAGCTGAAATTGAAGGACAGACCATAACATGGATTGTTCCTCATCATTTCTCGTTTCAGGTAAGATTTTTTTACAATCTCAGCATGTAAAGCTAACTCTTGCCATTTTACCTATATTATATTGGTAACGAAAATGATTCCATAATTAAATAAATGATCAATCAATGATCACTTTCAAAGATAAATGGAGCAATAAGTTTTTAACATGCTTTTATTAGCTTCACTTGTATCTAGTGATGTGCTGGATACCCGTATCCGTATATTCAGGCTCTAGATTTTTTAACATCCGGCTTATCACTACTTGTAACTAAGTAAATAACAAATAATGTAAAATTTTGGGAGTTATTTTTAACATAACATTCTAATTGTCACATGGAAATATTTTTATTATCTTTTGCATTCCAGCCTCAAAGCAAAGACGAAGTGGACTTCAAGATAATGTCAACATTTGTTGAATTCTATGTAACATTGCTTGGATTCGTAAATTTCAAGCTGTATCATTCCCTCAACCTAGTGTATCCCCCAAAACTAACTTCAGGGTTCAACGCTGATACAGAAAAAGATCTCATAGATGAACATGCTTATGTAGCCGAAAGAATAGCCGCCATGAACATATCTTTGGCTAGAATAGCTGGAACTAACGAGGTTGAGGAATCGCCAGAAATTGACATATTCGCCACAGAAGGTGAAGATCCACAGAAATTGGAGGAGGCCAAACTAGAAGCAGAAAAAGTGAAAAAATTAAAAACCTTGTTCAAAGGCCTGAAATTCTTCATAAACAGAGAAGTGCCAAGGGAGCCGTTGGTTTTCGTAATCCGCTGCTTCGGAGGTGAAGTGAGCTGGGACCGGGACCACTTTGTGGGTGCTACGTTTGATGAATCAGATGAATCTATTGCTTATCAAATTGTTGACAGGCCTAGCATGGACAAGCAATATCTGTCTCGGTACTATGTACAACCGCAATGGGTGTTTGATAGTGTCAACACTAGGACATTGTTGCCTATCAATAACTACCTGATGGGAGCGGATTTACCACCACACTTATCACCATTTACTGATAAGACAAAGGATCAAGTGTACATACCTCCTGAGGAAAGAGCTCTGAATGACCCTGACTTCAAACCACTTAGTAAGTCTGCTTTTCTTTGTTATTATAAAAAAATATATTATATCAAGAGATGTTACTTAGTTCCATTTTCTAGGAAAAGTATAAATAATTATCCTATGTTTGTGCATTTGATTTTCTATCTATAATGTTTTATATTAATTTAGTGTGTTTTAGTGTAGTTTGATCAAAATTTAATTATTTATGTCCCTATAAAAATTATTGAAGTGAATAATGTAGGTACTAACATGTAGTGTGTATACTCTGTGATTTGACTATAGTAAATAATTGCCTAGAATTAGAAAAATTAATTAACAATGGCATGGCAAGTCATGATACACTTATCCTAAACAGAAATCTAAACTTATTAAATTAAATTATTATGACAACTAATTGTTAAAAAAATTACAGATAATAATGAAGACCCATCCGACGAGGACATAGAAGAAGCTAGTGATGAGGATGATAATGATGAGAAAGAAGAAGACCAAGATCCAGAGCAAGCGCTGACCAAGCAGTACCAGCAGGAAGTCGAGGAGGACTCCACGTCTGAAGAGGAAGATGACTTGGATCCAGAGAAAAAGAAACTGGCTAAAGAAAAGGTATGTTGATACACTCTGTTCAATAGGAAATTATTTTAGTGTTGTGCCGTTGATTTTATTAAAGTAGTTGTTTCTATAAAAAGCTATATAATCTACTAATTCTTTATAGAGTGCAATATTATTTGCAATAGTATTCTGTTCTAAATGCTGTTATATGAAGTTAATAATACTTAAATATAATTATAAGAAGGGTCCATTTAATTTTGGATACACAATAATGTATATTATATTTTTACTTAAAAAAATAATCAATATCACAAGATTTTATTTATATATAAAAAATCATTACATTTGTATATTATACTTAAAATTTGCAGAAAAAGGAAATGGCTGTAACAACCGGTGTGCCACATAAAGACCACCCTTATCAGAAGGAGATAGAAGATAAACAAGCCTTCAGGCTAAGAGAGAAGCTTGTACGCAAGAAACATAGGAACCTGTACAAAAGCATGAAAGCTGGTCAAGAGAAGAGAAAGCAGGAGATTTGGCTGCTGAGGAAGAAGAGGAGACTTCACGACGAGAGGGTTAAAGAAGAGAAGAAAGCAGATAAAAAGAAACAGAAAATAGAAGCACTTGAAAAAGCTTTGGCATAAAGAAGTTATTTAACACCAGTGCTAAATAAAGCCCACATACATGATTGTGACAATTATTACATCTCTTGTAACATAAGAATTACAATCATTAAATGTATACTTGTATTAACTTTGTTGTAATTTTTGTGTTTGTAAAGCTGCCCAAACTACGTTCAATACTAGGATTGTTATGTTAGATAACAAATTTTATAAGTAGTGACTGCATTAACAAGAAATAATAATAGTAATAGATTTCTCATGATACCTCTACTCCCAGTTTAGTCTAATTACTAAGTAAATATTCAGGAAGGTTAGTTCCTGCCACACTTATTTTTTAGCATTAAATACCTAGTTCTTGCTTTTCAGTGGAAAGGAGCGAATACCGGTTAACTTTGATATATGAGGCAACCATCTAAGTTCTCATAAGTGGCCACTAATTCTGTTAACAACCGTTACTGACTGTTAAGCAACAATGTAAACAGTAATTTAAACAATAAATAAAAAACAAGTGCTATAAACTGATTTTTATTACTATTTTAGTAACACACCTTTTATAAACAATTATTTGGGTTCAGCAATGATATTTCTTTTCAGTAACAAAGAAAATTTACAACTAATATAAATTAGAATGTCATTATCTCATAAGAAATTAGTTTTGTGTACATTTTATATTATACAAACAATGTATCTTATTATGATCTAAATATATTTGAATTAACTACACAACTGATGTTTATAAAATTACATCCAGAATATTTAGGTATGTTTAAATTTTGAAGTAATTATTCTAATTTTACACAAGTCAACAAGTAATAATACAAAAAATAACAATTGTCTTAGTATACCAGATTCAAATATTTCAATAAATAAATACAACATTATAAAGATATTGTTGAATTATAGTTGGTTATATTCGGAGCAATTCAAGCTTATATGATTAATCCGAATCAGAATTGCTGTCTTCCCCAGTATCACTATCTTCCAGCTCTGGCATGGGGAAACGGAGAATAGCAGCTATGCCTGTAAGCTGGTCTAATTCTGGAAACAAATACATGAAATAATATATATTACTTGTGTAAGTAAATATCAAACTCCGATAAGTCAAACCCCCACTCAAAATTTTACCATAAATGGTGCCAGATTTGGAATTTAAATCTTTAACTTTTAATTTATTCAAAATTAAAATTCGACATCAAAAATTATATAAAAATGTGAGTTTTAACTCATACTTTTATAAAATTCGAAATCCAATCTTTTAAGCTTCGATTTTTTCAAATTCCAATAAATCCATTGACAAATTTATCAAATTCCGATAAGTTCACGCAACTGTTAGAAAAAATTAGGGTGAAAAAGAAAGTAGCACTAATATTAAAATACTTACGTTCACCAGAAACATGCATGCTTGAGAATATCCTAACATCACAGCCATTTTCTCTTGCAGAATCAACAAGAGCCACATATTCTTTCCTCTTTAAAATATCTTGACATCTGAAAATTGAAATACCTCAAGTTTAGAAATTCATATATTTTTAAATCATCCCTTTATAAAATAAGATCCAAATTAACAAATTTATTGCAATATATTTGAGAGCAATTTCTTTTTCCCTATTTTTTCATTTAAAAGGTATAATTAAATATATACCTGAACAGTTTATCAGATATCATCAGTGTTTCCATTGCCATGGCTTCATTTGCCCTTTCAATATGTTTTTTCCCATAAAATGCTTTGGCCGGTTCCAATTGCAACATGGTATAAAAACTTTCCAATAGTTTCACTTCACTGGCTGCTTTTGTATCTGATATCTTGGCCATCACTGAAGGCTCCTGGAGAACCTCTGTAAAGACATGAAATATTTATGGTAGCAAAGGGTGAAGGTTGAACCTTTTGTGGTTCTATGCCGGAAGCACTACTGCTCTACACACCTCTTTGTGCTTTATAAAACAACATTGTTAAACGTTGCTATGTTCTGTGGTTTAAAGGGTGTGGTAAGAGAAATATACTTATCCAGGTATACTATTGAAACTTAGTCCCCAGCGGCACAGTCTACAGCAATCCTACTGAGGCAGATATGATGTACTCTTATCTTATCTGGAGTTAATTATAGATTCCATGGGCGGCAATAGCCACTAACCAACAGGTGAACTGCATGCCTGTTTGCTATATCTATATTAACTAAAAAAACACTTAACAATCATAAAATATCATCTACATATCTCTGACCTTAAGTTATGCAGAATATAGACAAATTTACAAATTTACTGTGAATCCAACACAAATGTAATAGAGAATAAATTAATAAATATCACGTTATATAGATATGCTAATCCAAATTACCTTTTAGTGAGTGTTTGAAACCAGATGATGCTTTGACTAATAAAAACTTCCCTTTATTATCAATTAGCAGCTTGTTATCAGTTTTTATTGCCTGTTGCATCATGTAATCAAAAAACTGATCCTTGACAAATCCAGGAGAGGCAATGATAATACACTTTACAATGTTAAAATCAATATGCCTCAAAATTCCCTGCATAACTGCATCATAAAACTTGTTGAGACCCTGAAAATAGTCAAATAGAGATGATAAATAATGACCTACAGGATTATCCCCACAAAATATATGTGGCAAGGCAAATAATACACCCACAAAGTTCAACGTAAACATCATAAAGAGAAAATTTTACCATATCATTATTATGACTTTTATGTCCGAAAAACAATATGTGCAAAGAAACATTTCTGTATATATCTTAGCTGTATGTATCTTAATTTAAATGTGTTTGAAGATTTTCTCAAGCACCTGTGAACTCATGGATGTGGGGTAGGCAGTTAAATCCCCCCCTCCCCCCCCCCCATCTACATGCAAAAACTTAAATCCATCTGTCTCATGGCAAAAATTCAGAAATAAGGGAGGTCCAACACCCTCAAAAAAAAAAAAACAATACGAGGAATACAATCTAGAAGTCTTTAAAACGAGATTGGAAAGGCATCTTCTAGGCAAGCGTGCTACATCCTAGGCCTCATCATCACTTATCATCAGGTGAGATTGGGCCAAATGTGCACCTATTCAAATATTTAAAAAAAAGATAACATCCTCCTTGATGGAAGACATTATTTTACAATCCAAACTTTTTGAAAGCCAATGTATGTGTACCTTCTCATGTTGCTGTACAAAGCCCTTGCGTTTCCTCGGAATAGTTACATCAATTTTAGATCTCACTAATGTCATAGACGGGGTGATGAGACACACATGGGCCAGGCCTTCCTGCATAACAACGGCAGCAACGTCTGCACTAGCAGCTGGATCACAGGCCATGTCCACCCGGTCCAGAGCAACGGAGTCCCATAGGACTTTGCGTAACACAAACTTTCTGTTCAACTCCAAATCAAGTGTGTGATATGCTCCCATCTGAAAATATTATAAATGAATATTTCATATGGTTTCAAATTTGACTGAAAGATTACTTGGCAAGTATGTTTATGTAGTTATGTTTTAAAAAATATCTGGATATTTCTACAATTTATATGCAAAACCTATGACGTTTTCATCAGTAACACAAAAAGTTGACAGAGATCTTAACATGCCCTCCGAAGCACTGGCTTCGGTACAGCACATGAAATTTTGCCACAACTGGTCACCCATCCAACTTTCTCATTAACATTGCTTAGCTATATTAGAAGTGTCAAGTTCTACACAATCGGCGGGAATATACGTGCGCGACAAACACTTACAAAATATACCTATGGTATAAAGGAAAAATAAAACCGCAGTTTGATTCTTGCCTTGACATACTGATTCTCCACAATGTTCCGACCTTTCAACCGCAGCACGCATGCTTGGGTATCGAAGTCTATATTTTCCACTGTGATAGTCAGCGTGGTCCGCACTCGGCTGCTCGTTGAAGATCCAGTTGCGGACTCAGTTTGGACCTTCCGTACGGTAGACGCCATAACCGCATCCCCTTCCGCAATGAGGTTGTAAGCATGCCACATGTCTTCAGGCTCTTCGGGCACCAACCCGATACATCTAAACACGTAGAAAAATAATTACATTAAAGTTAAAAAAAAAATTTCAAGATAAATTCCACTTATACCATACGCACCCGCTGCCATCCTTTTCGATGTTTTTGTGAATTAGTTTCATTTTGATACACGTTAATTAATGCGAACTCATTTTGAAGGAATATTGGAATTGTACTGTAACTCGAAGCTGTAAATTCTAAGACACATCACCATAAAATTCACATTAGATTTAAAAATCTACGATTGAATTTGAATGACATTACGGAGAGCAATGACAGATTGTGTTTGTGTCATATTTGTCAATTACACAAAAAACATTTGATAAAACGCATTACAGTAGCATTTTAGACCGTATTTTAATAACTGTAGTTGTTATTGTACATAAAGAATTATCAAAAGTTAGCTTGAACTGAATATTTAAACCTTTAAACATTTTAGTGACGGTGTTGCTACAACAAGAAGAACATTCAACTTAAAACATAACTAACAAATGATCCTAAAATGTGTATTTTACTTTTTTTTATTTACTTAATAGTACTCAATAATTTTAATGCGAACCAATAATGCAAATTTATAGAACTTTTCTTTACAAGAATCCTCTGACCTATACACGAGCTGGCGAGCAAGCAATGTAATGTCAAGTTTTGCGTCTTGTGTTCAACCGTCAATGTATTCTTCAGTTACAATTTTCGTGTTGTGTTCAACGTTTGACTGGATGATATTGTAATTTGTAAATGTTTTGTGTTTCTTTAAATGCTTTGCTCGTATCTCCAGGACTATTTTATCTTGTTACCGAGTTTCTCTAATTTGTATTAATCAGTGCTTTTAAATCATTACAAAATGAGTTCAGTGTTAGCATATTACGTGTAGTGATAACGTTGTCAAGCTCAGCTGGGTCCGACGCGAGAAGCGGTAAAATTTCGCGTGTTTTTCTAAGTCACGGATAGCACTTTTTGTGCTCTAATTCTTCGCTCAAGGTATGCAGTTACATTTTTCTTCTTCAGTTTATTCCGGTGGGGAAGTTTTACGGCGTAGTATTAAAAGCGCGAATAATTGCACGTTATAAAACAAATAATACACGTGTCTTTTTATTGTTATTGCAACGGTTCGTGCAATCATTTTAAATCAGCGAAATTTATAAACAAAATTTTATTTACATGTATGTTTGCGTGGCCGTGATCCAGATTGCGCGTCCTCTCAATGCGCGGGAACTCGTGATATTTTTAGTTTATTAGTCGTGAGTTTATTTGAGTCGCGTTACGTTGTTTTCGTCTTTATTACGCTACTAAACCGTAATAGCTGTTTTCGGCGTAATTACGATGGGTTCGTAATTGGATAAAAATAAAGTGTGAAAAGTGCTTCAGTCATGAGTGACACGCAAGAACCGCCGCCAGGAGTTGCGGCGCCACCTCCTGCACCGTCATCGACATCCTCGGATGCTGCATCATCCGTCAGCACCACGGCTTCCACTGTACCAAGATCAGACCATCCAAGGCCGACAACCCTTCCAAAGCCATCAGGCCTGAAACCTCCATCCAAGATTGGCCGGCTATGCTCCAACTCAGCACCAAAGCCAGCAGTCCCCATCTCTCCGAGAACTGGTGAGTACAGTTTAATACAATAACGCATAACATCTATGAGTATTTTTGGCATGCAATTTTTTATTGAAAGCGCAAACTGCAATTGACAAGTAACATGTTACTACATTTTTAAATTAGTTGTTGATGCATTATTTCTATACTGCCATTTTATACTATATAAACATATTGTGACATTCATATTTTCAATTCACAATAACTACACGGACCAATTACAAACAATCTTGAAATCTAAGACCTATCAATTCCATTGTTCTCATGTTTCATTATATTTTATCAACAACAATGACTGTCACAACCTTTGATGCATAAGTACATAAGTACTGTTAAATTAAATTAAAGTGCCTTTAAAACGTTATTTACTTATCTTTTTTTTTTATTAAGCGTAAAATAATAGTTTTTTTTTAAATCAGCTTAGGTCATGGTATAGAATGTTTTACAGACTCCAATATCAATATTATATAGGTATGTCTTTAAAATACCTATGCTGAAAAGCAACCTAGTACCGTACTAACTACTTACTATCAATAATACTAACTGTCAGAGTCCTTCAAATGTTTTCTTTTAAGTAAAACCCATAAACATGTGGACATGTACCACACCACACCAGCACCACACCTATTTCTGCCTAATAACAGCAGTGTTTAGAGCTGCTGTGTTCTGGTCTGAAGGGTGTGGTAACGGAGACATGCTTATACGAGGCATTCCAACTTAGTCCTCAGGGGTAGTAACACATCTGTGGTC
>DWPG01000239.1:0-10490 GCA_018251495.1 Autochton cellus | reverse complement strand
CTGCTGTTATTAGGCAGAAATAGGCGTGGCGGTGGTGCCGCCGGAGTCGAACCACAAAGAGTTCTACCACCTTCTATGTCTACGGGCGGCAGTGACCACTTACCATCAGATGGATTGAATGCTAGTTTGCTAGTTAATTTAAAAAATATATATAAAAACAATACATACGCAACAATTTTTTTGCGTTTATTAATCTTAAAACTACTTAATAAAGATTTAGAAAAATATAAAACAGCTTCATAAAAATTATAAAACAAGATTTACGTTGCATTTTTAGCGTTTATTAATCTTAAAACTGCTTATTTATTTTTAAAAATATAAAAGAGCTTCATTAAAAGTTAATTAAAGACGTGAGCCGTTACCACGCGGATTAATAAAGCTTTGTCATTGTCGCGGTTTTTGCCGCCATCTCGAGTGCGCCATCTTGGAAGATGGTTGCGATGTGTGATTTACGCGTTCTAATAATTACACGTCAACTTGACGGCTCGTAGGAAATTAAGTTTTAGTAAACAGCTGCTTCGGATTTGTTATTGTATTATAATAATGTTTTTACTGGGATCGTGTTATGTACACGACAAATTTATTCTTTATAACTATTTTGTTAATTCAAAAACATAGTATATTTATACTATGTTTTTAAATTACGTCTTAGACGGATAAGAAAATGATAAATGAAAATGGTTAGAAATATCGTAAATTCTAATAAAAAAACGTTTTAGTATAGTATCAACTTTTTCTTACCATAATATTTCAAACCAAACAATATTTTTTTGTAATTCGTTGTCATTAGATTAACAAATATATATGTATACATTTATTAAATAAAAAGATAATGAATGCACTGCAATATTGAACAGAAAATCTAAAATCCACTGCAATATTAAACAATAAATCGAAAATCTTGTTGATTGTAAAGATTCTCAGCCAGTAATTAAAAGTAGTCTGGTCTGTCAAGTTCGGTTGTACAATTAGATGCAAAATAATTCAATACTCAATAGAAACAAAACAAAATACTTCCTCTAAAACTATCAACGAACAAGAAATGAACGCTAGTCAAAATATACAGCAAAACAAGATCACATTTCGCAAAAGAATCCTCATTCAAAGTCGTACATCCAGAGGTCCTCAAATGAAATAGCTCCGGCGATTTCTCAAGGCGATCCTCTGAGGGACACTTGAAAGAATCCGTCCCTCCGTCTAATCTTGGCGATTATTAAAATCATATATCTTGGGGACGTTAGGGTATGCACCCTGATTTAGGGGTGCATTCTGTTACGTCAGGTTTCTAGGACTGTTTTTTGCTTGCGATCATGGCGTAATAAATAGCGATATTAGCGAAGTCAATTTTGTTTCGCTTCTTGTGTTTGTGGGCGTGTGTCATAATGTTTTGCACGGGGGGAATTTATGGGAATACAGACAAAAGTGACTTTAGTTTCTTGGGATATAAAAGTTATGTTTTATTATGATACAATAAAAAAAAACTAAAATAAATAACAGAGTAGGTATTTGTAACTTGAAACTTTATTTTTATTCCCTTTGGAGATGGGTACAGAATTTCATAAACGAATAATAAAATAGTCGCATTCCCATTTTCCTGATAAAATTTGGTTTAAACTTGCTATGTCACATTGCATAAACCATCCCATCGAATATCATGTTAGCTACGCCTAACAAAAAAAAATCTGGTTAAAATTTATTCTATCACGTAGCATGTACTATTCCAATCGAAAATCACGTAAGCCTTTAAAAAAATATATAAAATTTACGGCATAAAACTGTCCAAGTGTCACGTAAACTTCTTCTACTATAAAAAATGTTTCAAATTGACTACATCACATTGCATAAACCATTCCAATCGAGCGTCACGTAAGGTACTTCTAAGGTTAAGGTACTTCGAATAAAAAGATACTGACTAAAATTTACTGTACCACGTTGCATAAACCAGTCCAATCGGGTGTCACGTAAGGACGCGGAGGCACGCGACTCATAATATTATTCTTACCTCCCGTGCCGCTCATTCCTTTCCTCATTCTTGCTTCATTCTCGCCTCTCATTACCATTCACTCACTCGGTCATTCATTCGTTAGGAGATAAGCGGATATTGCGAAGATTGCGAGGGCGACGAAGTTAAAAAGCGCGCATTTGTTTTATTTAATTAAATTTTGGAGACGAATTCTACAAACACTTCGTTAAAATTTTACCTATAAAATAAAATTGAATATATCACTGTTATATTCGACACATATAAATATTATTCTAATTAAAATACTTCAGACATTTTTAAAAACAATGATAGGTAACATTATAGTAAATTTTAACATAATTTTTACACACAGTTCAATAGATTTTTCAATTTCAATTTTGAAGACTCTAAACTTACTAAATTTCCTACCTTTAAAGCGAAACTTATCCAGCTAACATTTAATATGGTTAAACAGAATACAGAAAACTATTTTATATAACGAAAAAATATATATATCAAAAAAATTTTTTTTTTTCATAGATACGAGGTAATCATGTAGAGATAAGAGATAAGAATGTATCAAACATTGCACCGTAAATTGATAGTGAATAGAAATACATTAAACAGGTGCGAATCCTATTGCCTTCAGTCCTGAAAGCCTCCAGGGAGCTAAACCAATAGAACTTGCTCAATATAAATGTGTACGATTGCAAAATTAAATTGCCTACAGGATTACTTTAAAACCATTTAGACTGACTAACGAGATTTTTAATGCATTTTGTATTTAGTAGGATTTTAAGGAAAACTAAAACAGTGGCCTAATAAGTTTGTAATGTCTCGTTCATTGTAAAAAAGATATATTTTTAAACAGGTGGTCTGATTTTTTTATATTACAAGAGTAGCAAACGAGCTTCCAGTCGACCTGATGTTAAATGGTTTCTGCTGTCATCTGTAATCAACCCCAGATAACATAAGATGTGCCTCGGGTAAGACACCCGAGGCACATGGTCATCTGTTATCAACCCCAGATAAGATTAGAGTCTGAGGTTGCCTACATATGCGTTGCAACTCTTGTGGACTAAGTTGCTACGCTTCGGACAACTAGATATGTCTCCATTACCAAATCTTTCAAACCAGATCACAGCAGCGCTTAACACTGCTGTTATTAGGCAGAAAGAGGGATGACGATGATGCCATCAGAGTCAAACCACAAAGGATTCTACTACCTTCAGCTTCAACAAAATGACTGTACCACCCGAATCGATCATTTCAACGTGGGTAAAAACTAAAGTTAAAATCATTTCAAGCCGAAATTACTATTGTATCAACTATAATTTACTTATACGGAACATCGAATATTATGAAAGAAGCGTCGATAAGTAAATACTGGAAGTCACACACGTACACAAAATATACCAAAATACGTCCGAAGGTCAGGTCGTAAGAAAGTGAGCGCGATCGATACCTCGCAACGTAGGTCGCGGCGCGCTCATCGGAATACGAATGAGCCCGATGTACGTATCGGGCCTTTTCAGTTTGTGTCAATTTACTGAACATTTCCGCATTTTTATACGAAAATTTTTGATTTAAATACCTCACGTCTCTTTTCAATCACAAGTTTTGAAATTAATATTTTGTTTTGCTTACGATATAGGCCTCTGATAATAGACCGCCTCAAAATGAGTATAGATGGAAAAAGTTTATTGGTAGATTCCTCCGTGGTACGCCTTTAGCTAATATCTTCTATTTCTACCTAGCACCAATATTGAGCCCAGCTGCGCCTGATGTCGTCTGGTCTGAAGGGTGTGGTAAGGTTACACGAGGAGTTCTTGCTGAATTTTCAGTGGTAGCAACGCATACGAAATCAGAACTTCAGTCATATTTGTGTTATAGATTTCCATGGCTGGTAGTAACCACTACTGTAACCCATTAGGTGGTCTGCATATCGTTTGCCACTTCAATCCCGTTTAAAGTACATAAATGCAAATATTACGGCGCGGTCGGAATGCGAATAGGCCACTTGAATCTCATCACGCCGTTTCAATCACTACGAGTTCTGTCAACAGAATTCTTCTTTAGTGCGAAGTTTTTAAATTAATAGTGTATATCAACTAAGCGTCTGAAGGTTAGGTACATAAGAAAGTGAGCGCAGATCGATACTGTCCACAAAAGCGTAGGTCGCGGCGCGCTCATCGGAATACGAATGAGCCGGATGATCGGATCAGGCCTTTTCAGTCATTATCAGTGAAATTCTTTGGTTAAGTAACTTCGAAAACAGCTCCATAGATTTCTTAAGAATTAACCGCGAATGCGATTTGAAATTCGGCTCTTCCTCTTAGTAGGGCCCCAGGTTTCGATTCCAAGGCACGAACATAAAGCAACGTCTTTATCAAATTATACGTAGGTATATAATTTTACTATTTATAATCTTTTTATTATAATGAGATAGCTAACGACCACACAGTTTACCTAACGATAAGTGGTCACTACCGCCCATGGACATCTGAGAACAACACCAAATAAAATAAATCCTATTTGAGGCCAGCTACAGATGCATTGCTACCCCTGAGGACTAAGTTGGAACGCTTCGGATATGTATGTCTCTCTTACAACACCCTTCAAACCAGAACACAGTAGCGCTTAACACTAATGTTATCAGACTGACATAGGTGTGGCAGTAGCGTCGCTGGAGTAGAACCACAAAGGGTTTTACCACCTTCATAACAATTTAACATAATTTACTTGATTCAATGGTAAAAGAAATAATCGGGAAACCTATATGCCTGAGAGAGCTGTAATAAAGTTAATAGTTTTTTTTAATTTCATAGGAATAGCAAACGAGCATTAACCCTTGTGTGTCTTTGATCGCACTTGGCCAATTATTTCAATTCGCCCATCTCCATTCTGATGATATCAATGCTGACACGTCGCAATCTTGAGGATCCAAACGATTGAAGAACATAGATCTGTAGATCGGAGTTTTTGCTCATGATAAACATTGTAGAAGAGTCTCACCTGATTTATTGGGACCAAATCGTAGTACTCTATTCAATGGTATACGCTGCTGACGGCTGCTGCAAATAACGGGATCGTTATCGATGTACACATTGCAACATTTTTGATCGATGGCGTTTTTAATAATAAAAAACGTGTGTGTGTACTTATGTACGCACGTAAGAAGTTATACTTCAAATAGGTACAAAAAGTATTTAATACATTGAAAGAAAGTTTTATTATAACGCATTTTCTAGTTAGAAGTATAACTTCAAAAAACATTAAATTTATACCGAATGTGTAATACTTTTACTTTGTAATAATTTAACTAATAATGAAATCACGACAAAAATGCCTACTGTAACTAATTGAAGATGACGCCATCTATTAGAAACTGATGACACTCGTACTCTGTAAACGCACTAGCGTTGTTCCAACGCCATCTATGGAAGGTAACCTGTAGCTTTGTTTTAATTTCATTGTGTCGGTTTTTCGTGAGCGCGCGCATCGTAAAAAATTACTCTCATTTTCCATAACGCACCAAAAGAAGTCTAACTTCAATAAGAATGTTCTTACCTAGTTCCTAAACTTGTTTATCTTCTCTACGGCTGAAATTATCGGTTTTAATAAAGTATTTGTTTTAAATTAGTAAATTAAACAATAGCGTGTGCTATTTTGGCCACAGAAAAAATAGTTAACAGTTAGAGTAGAACAAATTTTCTTTCTAAAAACACTTACTGTGTTTGAAGTTGAAAGGTGTGTAAAATCTGCAATTTTATTGATGTCACTTTGCTCTATAATGGTCGCTAAATATCAAACTCAATCATAATATGTACATTGGCGTCATCTATTTTACATTTATCATTATATCATCATCCTATTAGTGTCGCCCAACTGATAGCGGTTTTCCTCTCAGGATCAAATATCTAAAAATGATGTCGATTTAATCTTATAAAATGAGGTGAGACCCAAAACATTTGATATCAATCAGGGTCAGGATAATCACGAAACTAGTGACGTAGCTATAGCTGTAAAAACAGAAAAAACAGTACCGTAAACGACGATTCGCCAATCAATACCGTGCCTGTGTCTGATTGAGAGATCGATTCGTTTAATGCCGTTGATATGCAAACACCGATTGAAGAGGTATGCGAACTTAATTACCACCTTCAATATTTATAATGGAATTTAGAATTGTTTTACGCGCACATTGCTTACTTGCTTTGCCGTACATTTGTGATATAGTCAGTAAAATGTTACATTTATGTAAGAAAATTATCAAATCTTGTCAGTAGCGGCGTCTCAGCTTTCGAATATTTTGTCCATTTTTGAATTGAAGTAGTTTTTATACTTGACTAGGAATAGGATCTAAATTTAAACCTGTATAAAAAGAAGAAATAAGTATTCTTCCAAACGCTTGGAAAGCTTTAATTAATTATATTCTCACGATAAAGTAAATCAAACAAGAATTAATAAATTTAAATTAACTTCACGAAGATTTTAAAAGTTTCAATACTCACTAATTATCATATTACATTATAATTAGCAAGGCTTTATATTTTCTGCTCTTAAGCTTAATAAAATTCGGATGCTTCAGTAAAAGAGTAAACCTTTGTCTCATGCTCTCTCAGAAGCGTCCACAGCGTCGAAACAGCCTTATTATCTTAATTGAGAGCTGGGTACGGCCAGAAATGCAAAATTTGGCCATAAATTGGCATAACTCCTGAGTTCGTCGACTACATTCAGTTGCGTAGCCATCGTTAGCGAGATGCCTTATATAAGATACTTGTTATACCAGGGATCTTAAATTGTGCACGTACTTTTGGTGATGCAAATATTACGTCATATGTCAAGGTCAATTTTGGGAACGATTTATGAAAAATATTTAGTTAAAAAAAAAATAAAAAAATAGAATTTCACGTACTTACGTATATTACAATTACTTGTAAAAATGAATCACAAGAGCCCAACCTTGAGAGATTCACTAATAGCTGCTGAAAAGTTCCGCCAAGAAACTTTTTTTTTATAATATGGAAATAGCAAACGAGCATGCAGTCCACCTGATGGTAAGTGGCCACTGCCGCCCGTGGACCTGTAATCAACCCCAGATTAGATTAAAGTTCTACCTAAGGTTGGCCACAGATGCGTTGCTACCCCTGAGGACTAAGTTGGAACGCCTCTAGTAAATATGTCTCCCTTACCACACCCTTCAGACCAGAACACAGCAGCGCTTAACACTGCTGTTATTAGGCAGAAATAGGTGTGGCGGTGGGGCCGCCAGAGTCGAACTACATAGAGTACTCCGGGCTTCATCATCATATCAGCTCGAAGATGTCTGAATATAGTATTGTCATCAAAGTTATCAACGATGTGTGATGTTAATTTGCATATGGCCAGAACTATAGACGATGGCCTGAGCTCCTCTCGCTCTGAGAGGTGACACGTGCCCAGCCGTAGGATAGTAATAACCTGACGTCCAACTATCCCAGTTGGGAAAATAGTATTAAACGCTCAGAAAGGTTCACAAATAATTGGTTTATTCTGCATTATCATATCATCCAATTATACAACAATACATCTTTATAAATTAGTTTTACATACTTCCATATTCATGACTTCAACAATCTCTTTCACAAAATCTAACGATAATGCACAATTCAAAATAAGACTCTCTATTGCAAAAAAAAACTGATAGAAGAATTTAACGATGGATTTAAAGATGGGCTTTTCTTACGAAAAATGCATTTTGCCTATACTTATAATACGTGTTTAATAGGTGACGTAAATGACCATAAAATGATGATAAAATCTGCGAATTACATGATCTGTATGAATCGCCGTGATATGATTGTAAGACTAGTCAAAATACCAAAACTAAGAAAGGCCAGTAAATGGGCAATGCACCGATCCGTCACATTAGTTACTAAGAATCCGATGTTGTGAGAATATTTTGCACGACACGAGATAATTGCCAGAAGTCAAGGTCGGGTAAGATCAGGGTTGTCACCCGTACTATTTTTCTTTACCATAAAGGCACACTGGGCCCGTGCCCAAGGCCCCTAGGGGTACCCAGGGACCTAAAAGGGCCTCCAAAAGGACAATAAATATATTCGCTTACACGAAAAACTAATAATTAAAATTCATAGTGCCGAAAACAGACCCGTCCACCTTTTTCGATATCGGTTAATAGGATGTTAAAATAATTTAATTATCACGGTACAAGGGTCCCAAATTCATAGAAATAAGTAGCAAACGATCATGCAGTCCACGTGTTGGTAAGTGACCCAAGGACGCTTGGGATCAAACCCAGATAAGATATGAATCGACCTGAAGTTGACCACAGTTGCGTGGCTACCCCTGAGGACTAAGTTGAAACGCTTTCCAAACTAGAACACAGCAGCGCTTAACTGTTATAAGTCTAAAAAAGGTGTGTCGATAGTGCCGCCGGAGTCAAAATAAAAATTCAAAGTTATTTTTTCCCTAAAGTATAATAATAATAATATGATAGTTTTTGTAAGAAATACTGTCCTGAAAAATAGGTGGCAACCCTCGGTAAGATGGTGTTCATTGGACATGGTTACGTAAGTCAGTGAAATAATTGATTCAGTTAAGTTACGCTTTGCGGTTACTCGGCTTGTAAAAAACACGTTTTAGTTTAGTTTGAACCTGATAATCTTTTTATCCTGCCGTGTGGCTGGTCTTGAATAGAATCACTTCTTCTCTTCCCGTAGATATCGTAGGCGACTAAGGGATTAACATCCAGGTACAGGGCAGCAGCGTCTTTTTTTAAATAGTTTGGAAGTAGCAAACGAGCATGCAGTCCACCTGATGGTAAGTGGCCACTGCCGCCCATAGACGTCTGATCAACCACAGATAAGACGAAAGTCCTGCCTGAGATTAACCAGATGCTTGATGATTGATTATTATTATATAATTATTATATAATTGATTATTGATTGATGATGATGATGATGATGATTGATTGATGCGTTGCTACTCCTGAGGACTAAGTTGGTACGCCTCGAATAAGTATGTCTCCTTTACCACACGCTTCAAACCAGAACACAACAGCGCTTAACACTGTAGCGTAACGCTTAATGGCGGTGGTGCCGCCGGAGTCAAACCACATAGAGTTCTACCACCTTTAACATCTTCCTATGTAACATCAACACCTACGGCAGTCTCCAATACACATGCCAGGCGCGGGGACTATTGGCAAAAGATCCTATTAGGGGAGGCCTATGCAGACCTCAAAATATTGATGGATGGAATCTACGTATTGTTATAATATAAAAGTGATCTTTACATTTATAGGATAGATGAATTGTTTATTTATTTTTAAAAGGCAGGATGAAGGATTACTAAACCTAATCCATATCAAACCTTAATAAACCTTGTCTAAGTCCAAATCATTACTAAACCTAACTATATGACTGGTATTATTTCTGTTGTTTTTGTTTTTTGTGATTTGTTGTACGAACTAGATGTTTTTAATGTTTATGTGATGTATTTAATTGGTAAACGTTCACTTTCGTACCATACAATTGTTTTCTGCATCTCTCGTCTTCTGGTATCTATCAGAATGTCTCGTTGTCATATTCTATATCTATTCTGTAAAACAAATCTGGCAAAGTAAATTGGTTAATTAGTTATATTTATTTCAAACCAGTTAAATTTGTCTAAACTAAACGGTCAAAATCGAAATTGCGAATCTACTGTATAACGTTCATGCATTTGTTTTCACGGAAACGAATTCTTCTATATAGATGCTTTGTAAGCTTGCAAAAAGAAAGGAAGTTTGCTAAAAGTATTTTTTGTTATCCAACAGAATATAATGATATCTAAAATGCGTAATCTTGTTTCTGTAGTAATTTATTTATTGCTTTTAAGCAGTTTAGTCCGACGGCCAAGAAACGTTCAACGCTTGGAGCGTTTCAAGCGCTAGGCGCTCCAAGCGTCAGCGTCAAAATTAAATGTGTGTTCTTATGAGTCCACGAAATTTAGCTGCAAATTGTCAATTTGCTGGAATTCGCCTAGTATAGTCGCATATAGTATACTCACATAGTTTGTAATTACGCTTAAAGCTTGCAGCTCAAGCGGATGACGCTTGAAGCGAATGTTTCGCAGATCCGGAAATAGCGTTCCAACTTAGTCCTCAAGGGTAGCAACGCATCTGTGGCTGACTGTAACTAAAACTCGAATCGTGTTTCAGATTGATTACAGATTTCCATTGCGTGCATGCTGATGGTCACTTACCATCAAATGACTACATACTTCTTTGCTACTTCAATTCCGTAAATTAAACTTTGAACTCGTCAATTTACTGAATATTTTTTTAGAAAAACATATACCAAAACAATTAATTGAGAATGAACACTATTTTGAATAAATATCAATTATTTTTTGTTTTGTATTAGCTTATGATTTTAGACTAATTTTATCGCGGAATTGATACCTTCTATTATGTAACGGGTACTCACGATAGGTGGTTTTTTATTTCTTTTTGCCGATATTTCGACCCAGTTACATGGAT